>CAUYUJ010016327.1:206800-234300 GCA_963575745.1 Prorocentrum cordatum | reverse complement strand
ATCCAAGGAATCCACGCGGACCTCTGAGCCTTTATGTTTGTGCCATTGCTTGGTCCCTCCCCTACAGTCGGACACAGGCCAGAAGAGCATCCTTCAAGCACACGAGACCCTCCGCTGGCCAAAACGAAGAGCACTCGAGGGTATCCTCCCCCAGGGTGCACATACACATCCAACAAACACGAGGAACATGCGGGTTCCCTCCGCGAGCCGACCTCGACCTCATGCCCCCGTCCGACTGTACTCAAGCCCCAATCCTCAAAATGTGTCTGGACATTGTCCAGAGGCCCCCATCCTCGATCCCCTCGGGCCGCGGCCTCTTCCTCCCCCTTACCTCCCTACCTCACTCCCTCCTCCCTCCTCCTCCTCCCTCCCTCCCTGTTCGACCTGTAGGATGCCTGACGCTGTTCGACCAGACCCACCACCTCACCGAGCACCTGGCGATCGCATCGCCTGCCTGTCTCGTCGCGACCATCGAGGCGGGAGAGGCACCCAGTACCGAGGGGAACGAGATGCGCAAGGAGCTCCCCAAAGGACTGCTGAGGAAGAGAGTGAACATACCCGCCATCAAGGCAGCGGGGCCCATGCCAGACGTAGCGTTCCTCAACCAGGACGATGCCAAGTCAGTCCTGCTCGAGTCAGACTACGTGCTCGACGACGGGGCCAGGGCCACGCTGCAGGAAGGTTCAGAAGGGCAAGAACAGCAGAAGCCGAAGATACAGCACGCCGAGAGGTACAACCTGAACCACTTCTGCACCGACAAGTTCAGCGGGGTGACCACAGAGGTGATGATCCCGTGGAGAATACAAAGAGCAGAGATCTTTGTGCTCAACCTTTTCTGCGGACACAGGCGCAAGGACGACATACAGCATGCGTTCGAGTCAGCGCCCAAGGTTCGAGGTGATGTCAGAGAAGGTGCACATCATGGTCCTCAGCATCGATGTGGCGATCGACGCGCAGCGCTGCGACCTCATGCGCCAGGACAGCCTGATGGTATTCCACGAAGGGATCCTGAAGAGGCAGATCGTGATGTCGGGAGGAGGACCGCCGTGCGGGACATGGAGTGCTGCGAGGTGGTCGGAGCAGCCAAGGCCGCCGCCGCTCAGATCTCACGACCAGTTCTGGGGAGTGGCCCACGCTGCGCCGCAGCAGAGGGTCCAGCTCGCCGTGGGGAACGCCCTGATGCAGTCCATGGTGCTCCTCCTCGCGGCGCACCCGGTGGCGGGCACGGCAGGATGGTCGGAGCACCCGATCCCGTGCAGCTGGCGGCTGGCAGCCGTCACGTCGTGGACGTGGGAGCCGTGGCTCGCGCTGCAGTCGGCGCCGTGCACCACGACCACCGACTTCGACCAGTGCGAGCACGGCCAGCTGAGCAGGGCCCCGACCAGGCTTTTCGGGCTCCGCATGGCGGGGCTGCACCGCCGCTTGGTTGCGACGCCCGGGGGAGGAAAATGCTCCCACGGGCGTGAGGCCCACGCCACTCTGCTAGGGCGAGAGGATGGATCCAGGGCCTTCCGGACGGCGCGGAAGAAGGTCTAACCCCCTGGCCTCTGCCGCTGCATCGCGGAGAGCATTCTGGAGACGCTCAAATCGGCTCTGGATGAAGCGCTCCCGGAGGCTCCTAGTGATGATTCCCTGTCTCACCACCTCCTCGTGCAGGGCCTGGCGGATTTTTATGTCTCAGAGATCCCGGTGGTTGAGGACGGGGCCAGGGAGTGGGCCCCAGACTTTGCGAGGGGAAAGGGCCGCAGCAGGCCTGACCCAGAGAGGGGCCGCTTTGAGGCCCCGACCCCTCCCGCCGAGGTCCCCCCGGGCCCCTCCCAGGATCCTGAAGACAGCCAAGGCCCCACAGAGGAGGAGGCCTAATTACGCTGCTGAGGTGATCGGAGTCTCCCCCCTCCTCTGTCCCCCGACCCCGCCTCCTCCTCCGCCTCTCCCTCCCCGCCCCCCTCTGACCGACACCCAGCGGCGCAGGATAGCCGAGAATAAGGCCAAGGCCCAGCGGATACGGCAAGAACGCCGTAGGCCGTGGGCCTCCAGGGGCCTCGACCTGCGACTCGCTTGGGGAGCCCCAGAGGGCTGCCCCATGCAGGTGAGCCCCTGCGGGGCTCGGGCTGGCTTGCCAAGGAGCGGGTCGGCCTGGGCCCAATAATCTTCGGAAGGGCCTGACAAGGGATCGGGCCCACCACACCCTCCACCTGGCTACAGGCCAGGTCCGAGCCGGCCCACTATAAGGGCCACTGCACGTCGGCATCGACAAGACGCAGAGTTCCACCACCACCACCACCTCCCTCCCTCACTCCCTCCTCCCTCACTCCCTCACTCCCTCCTCCCCCTTACCTCCCTACCTCACTCCCTCCTCCCTCACTCCCTCCTCCCTCCCTCCTCCCTCCTCCCTCCTCCCTCCCTCCCTCCCTCACTCCCTCCTCCCTCACTCCCTCCTCCCCCTTACCTC
This sequence comes from Prorocentrum cordatum, assembly GCA_963575745.1. Taxonomy (NCBI): domain Eukaryota; class Dinophyceae; order Prorocentrales; family Prorocentraceae; genus Prorocentrum; species Prorocentrum cordatum. The sequence goes on along the minus strand of CAUYUJ010016327.1, from coordinate 231,848 downwards.
CCTACCTCGCTCCCTCCTCCCTCACTCACTCCTCCCTCTCCACAATTACACCATATGAATACTACTCTCTTCTCTCCCCTGGTGGCGTCCGGGGAATGTCTGGCCCCCCTTCCCGTACTGGTTTTTTACACGCAAGATTCCCGGGAGTTGGGTTTTCGTTCGTTTTTTTCGAAATGCTGCTCTCGCTGAAGCGCTGGCCTCATTTTCGGACTACCGCTCGTTCCGAATCATGCTCCCGCTGCTGCGCTGGCCTGATTTCCGTGCTTCCGATCGTTTCGAATCGTGCTCCCGCCGCAGCGCTGGCGTCATTATTTCCAGCGCCATACCACGGCATGGTCTTCGGTCCTTCCGAATAGGCCTCAAAATCTAGAAAAAGACCTCCCGAAGAAACCATCGGAAGTGATTACACGATCGGTGTCGATTCGTTGATTCTGTGGGCCGCGAAAGCCGCCCACCCACTTTGGGGCGCCGCCACGCCATGCTATTTCGGGCTACGCGTCCTCATTTCCGCGCTTCCGCGCTTGGATTTTTCAAAATGCTGCCCTCGCTGAAGCGCTGGCCTCATTTTCGCGCTACAGTTCGTTCCGAATCGTGCTCCCGCTGCTGCGCTGGCCTCATTTTCGCGCTTCCGCTCGTTCCGAATCGTGCTCCCACTGCAGCGCTGGCGTCATTATTTCGAGTGGTTTTCGGTTCTTCCAAATAGAGCCTAAAATCTAGAAAATGGCCTCTCGAAGACGCCATCGGAAGTGATTACACATTCGATGTCGATGCGTTGATGTTTTGGGCCGCAGAAGCCTCCACCACCTTGGGGCGTCGCCACGCCATGCTATGCCATGCTACGCGTTGATCTCATACACCATGCTATGCCATGTAATGCCATGTTATTGCACGACATCCGATTGTGCGAATAGAGAAGAGATCTACGCCAGGGTAAGGGATGGAAGGGAGGGGTAGGACGTCAGATATGACGCGGGCGCACTAAGCTTGTCTCCTCCCTCTCCCTCCCTCCCCCTTCTCCTCCCCCGCCCCTTCCCCCCCACCCCTGCACCTCTCTCTCCTCCCACACTCCTCCCTCCCTCCCTCCCTCGCCCCTCCCCCTTCTCCTCCCTCGCCCCTTCCCACTCCTCCCTCCCTCCCTCCCCCTTCTCCTCCCTCGCCCCTTGCGCCCCCCGCCCGCTGCACCCCCCAGCCCTCCCCCTCCTCCACCACGGCTGTACGTACGCGGGCGACAAACCGTGTGAACTTGAGCTTCGCCTTTGCCCTTTGTCCTCCTCCTCCTCCTCCTCCTCCTCCTCCTCCTCCTCCTCCTCCTCCTCCTCCTCCTCCTCCTCCTCCTCCTCCTCCTCCTCCTCCTCCTCCTCCTCCTCCTCCTCCTCCCCCCCCCCCTCCTCCTCAGCCTCTCCGCCCCCCCGCCCCAGCCCCAGCCGCCCGCCCTGGCCCCCCGGAGCGGCCCCGAGGCAGCCTCGGAACAAGCTGGCAGCAGCCAGCCAGGACGGACGCGGCGGCCGGTGGCAAGCAGCCCACTGCAAGCGCAGCGGGCTCCTCGGCCGCCCCGGGCGCCGGGGGCGCTGGTGTATCGAGGAAGGCGCCCGGCGGCGGGGGCCGACACGAGTGGCACGCAGCAGATGTCGCACACCCCTCCTGGCGCAGAGGAAGAGCAACAGCGGCATACACATCAGGCTTTTGACGGTCCGCGCGGAGTTTTTGGATCCGCGCCGGACCCCTCGCTGGCGCGCGAAGCGCGCAAGAGGCGGCGCTGGATCGCCAGGGGGCCCAGCGCTGATCCAAGAAATCCGCGCGGAGGGTCCAATGCGGATCCAAGAAATCCGCGCGGAGCTCCAAAAGTTTATGCTCATGTAGCTGGTTGTGCCCTTGGACGCCCATGCCGAGGCTCTTCGAGCGGGGCTGACCATCGAGAGTGGTTGGGGATGGACCGAAGATGGCCGAGGAGGCAAAAATGCAAGGGTAACCTTTGCAAGTCGGTCATCCTCACCATCAGATTTGGCTGCAATCCACGGGGGAGGAGCCAAACAGCAGGTAGCTCATCCAAGAGGTCAACGTCAAGAGACGTTTCGTGAGGGCATCCGAGCGGTGACAGGTCCTATGTCCGAGTTCAAGGTGCACTCGGAGCCTGGGATTCTGAACCCTCTCCGGAGCCTTCGGGTGGAGAGGCGGGAGGGACGGAGGCGTTACGGCCCGAGGGCGGGCAGGGTAGCCCGACCCGCGGCCGCGCCCAGGCGCGGCGCACGCGCGCCCGCGGCCCGCAGCCGCAGCCATAGCTGCGGACGGTCGGGAGGAAGCGCAGGACTTGCTCGTGCCGACTGGGTCGACGGCGGCGTCGAAGAGGAAGCGGAGTCCTGCCTGGCACAGGAGAGCCAGGAGACGAAGAGCTGAGGCTCGTGTTGTGTTGCGATTGGAGCGTGCACGAAGACTGATCGAGCTGCACCACTCAAGTATGGCTTCAGGACGTACGGCTGGCACGTGGACATGTATGGAGTGCCAATCGGTCAACGATCAGGGTACATGGGTATGCAAAGGCAAGATTCGAGATGGAGGCAGAGGTTGGAAGAACTGCAGTATGACGTGGAGGAAGCATCAACAACGCCAAGCTGATGACAAACGTCGGGAGCGTGAGAAGTCGAGTTTTCGTGCTGAAGTCAAAAGTACGCTGGACGCACACATGATGTGCACGCAGGAATATGCACTGCGTCATGCTGCTTACAAGCAGCCCCCAGAGCCCCGAGAGATGAAGCAGTACAAGCAGCAGGTGGAGGACAGGATGCTCAAGCTGGCGGAGCTACTGGTGCAGGGCAAGAAGGCGGGCACGTACATGGCGGCACAGGAGCACGAGTTGAGCGTGATGAAGTGGATGCACTGGCAGTTGAAACCCGTGGCAGTCCAGAGAGCGGAGGCGCAGGCAGGAATGGTTCAAGCTGAAGAGAGGATCGCGGCACTAGAGAAGAAGCAGCAGATTCTGGCGGACGATATGCTGTATCAGCGAACGGTGTACGAATACCACAGAGATCTATTCCGAGAAGCAGTGGAGGCCAGGAAGGAGTTTTCAGACAGTACTGCTGGAGAAGATTACGGATACGATCGACGACGTGATCTGGCGGAGAGGGCCAAGAGTTCTGGTCGTGAAGCTGAAGAGGAGGATGAAGTACCTCCACCTCCTCCACCTCCACCTCCACCGCCAGCCCAGGCAGCAGCTCCAGCAAGGTTTCCCACTCCGATCGTGGACGGCAAACATCTGCGTTGCCAAGCTTCGTTGAGTACACCGCAGGGGCATACCACGAGGGGACGAGGCACGATTCAGCAGCTTGGAGTTCAGAACCCAGCGCAGGACGGTGCTCGTCGAGGATCTCTTAGTCCTGCAAGGTCGCCACCGAAGACGATAGCGAGTTCTCCAGCTGGTTCCCCAACAAGATTGACACCAACACCGCCAGCCAGCACTGGAGTGGAGTGTCGGACGATGAGTGATCAGTACGGCGGCCAACTGTCGGCGGAGGAGATCCAGAAGGAGCTGTCGTCTAGTATTCTACACTCACAGTTTGTAGGACACCCTCCCAAGAGGCCCCCACCTGAGACTGCACCTCCCAGGCTGGCATCCTCGACTTCAGCACTACCTCCAGCGGCACCACCAAGAAGTATTGCATGTTCGTCAACACCCGTCGGCACGCACTGCTCACCTCCCCAGCCCACGGGGCGCTTGGGAGGTAGGCATAGTCCACCTCCCCAGCCCATGGGGCGCTTGGGAGGCAGAGGGTACCGACCGACGGGGGTCATGGAGGCTACGGTGACGGAAGTCGGTGGTGGGGCACCATTCCTGGAGACAGCGCAGCACCAGCCACACCAGCATCATGAAGACGTCGAGCAACTTCGTCAAGCCGTTGTGCAAGAGCACTATGTACAGTCTCAGAGGTTTGCTGCGCAGATGCATCACACGAACTTGGAATGGCAGCAGCAGCGCAGGATGTTTGAAGAGCACATTGGATACTGGAGGCAGCAGGCCGAGCGAGGCGAGGTTGAGGCCCGTCGCGAAGCTCAGGAGCGCAAGCGTCAGGAAGAGCTGATCACCGAGCAGAGAGACCTCCTTGCGAAGGCACAGGTCGACTTGATAGGCAGAGAAGAGACTCATGCCAAGCGACTGGCAGATACTGTTGAGCATCAGAAGAACGTTCGGCAACAAGATTGGAAGCAACTCGAAGATGCTCAGAAGGTGATGTTCTCACAAGTACTCGAGATGAAGAGCAAGAACGAGGAGGAGTATCGGGTGGCATGGGCACGTCTTGCGGAGCACAAAGAACTGGCCGAACGGGACCGAGGACGGGCTGTGGCAGCCGTTCGCGAAGCAGAAGAACGCCACAGGCATTACGAGGAGCAGATTATGTCTATTCGACACTCCCAGGCGACTCAGTCAGCATTTGGGCCACAGAAGCGGGTACGGCGCGCTCCTGATGCCATGTGCAGTCCATATCATGGTGTTACTAGCGTACCTGTTGGCAGCAGTTTGAGTAGAGAGGAGCGAGTCTTTAGCGATGAATTGAAAAGGCAGGAACAGCAGGAGCAGGTGGACGCCGACGCATATGAGGACCATCTCCGTGCACAAGTCAGCCGTTCTCCAGTGGCCACGACCCCACCGTCTACAGGGACTCGTTTGGTTGACGACATGCTGTCTGCTGAAGAGACGGCTGCTCGTTTAGATGTCATTGAGGACGAGCGCGAGCAGATGTTGTTTGAGAGATGGCTACGAGAGCAGCATCAGATGGAGGCCTTCAAGGCAGCGAACACCGAGGCTACGCAGCCTGTGCGGCAAAAATCCTTCGAATGCACACCGCCTCCTCGTAGTGATCCCCTTGGCCGTGCTGGAGAAGACGTGGGCGGCTTGCTTGGGCTTGTTCCAGACGAGGTCGGCTTGTGTTCAGGATCGTCGAGCGGCTTACCGTTGTCCCAGGTCGGTTTTCAAGGTGACAGGGCTGCTGGAAATACTCGAGTTGCTCCTCGGCCACGTACCACTATGGATTTCGCTTCGGATGTAGATGCAGAGCAATTGATGGCGGCAGCGGCGGCGTTTGATGCAGAAGAGTCTCATGAGTTCGAGGTGATGCAAAAGGAAGTGATGGCGTTGGAAGCAGAGGAACACTACCGCTTTGAGCAAGAGGAGGATGCGAGGGCGTATCGCCTGGCACTTACAGCGTACGAGGAGCACTGTGAGAAGGTACAAGCTGAATACGAAGTGGAGCAGGCGACTAAGGAGACTAAAGCTGCTGGAGGGGCGCCTCATGCGGAAGAGGTCCAGGTGGTTCAAGATCAAGATGATGAGGTAAGTAGTAAGGGGCTTGAGCTGGACCTTGAGGCGGATGGCTTGGAGGAGGTCCGTGGAGCTATGATTGGTGCTTCCTCATCTGGGGTGGAGGATACTGATCGTTCCCTGCAGTCCAAGAGGCCGGCCTTGAAGTACGGCAGGTCCTTCCTGTACCCAGCCGACAGACCATTGGACAACAACGACCGAACACGACGGCATGGAACCAGAGGCGGATTCCCTACTGCTGTAGATCACAGTTCTCATCAAGCGCAGGTTGCACGGGATCATGAAGATGACGACGAGTTGTTGGTGCCTCGGGCAGGCGGCTCGGCGGCCTCATCAACAGCAGGCCCCTGACATCAGGGGAAGGCCCACCTCCGATAGGGGGGGGGGTGGGCCCAGGAGTGCATGATCACCCCCATATGCATCTTGTACCTTCTCGTGCTGTTCGAGATCGTGCCCCTGCTGACCTTGGAGACTCACCCGCGTCTGAATACGAGTCGCGTTGGATCGGTTCTCAGCGGCAGGCTGTACATCCCCTTTGTGGTACTCCAGGCGGTACCCAGGCGTCATCTGATGCTCAGAGTTTTCGACTTCGGTGTTCAGGAAGGCCAATCATGTCGTCCCTTCCAGTCGCCTCACCTGCCGAAACGGTCGGGTCCAGCGTTGTTTCACCTTTAATTAGCCATGGGATTCATCAGGCTACTGATTCAGGCCGTGACGATATAAGTGATACGATCCATCGCGTATGCAGTATGGATGTTCCTGTCCCTCTCAGCGTGGAGTACGACAGGCTTAAGTGGAGCATTCGCTTGCAGAGAAACGTGGCCAGCCTACAGATGCATCAGCACACGCAGCTAGCGCTGGCTTTCGCCACGGATCTGGAGCGGCCTGCTACGAACGTCTTTATTTTCTCTGACGGATCATACCACAAGGACGACCCTACAAAGTCAGCCTGGGCGTGCACTGTGGTGTTGTCTGACGGGGACAGGTTCAAGTTCGCTGGTTTCTTCAGCGCGTTTGTGACGGACAGCATCTCGTACGAGCTGACCGATCGGGATTTCAATTCGGTTACTACTGAGACTGCAGGCTTATTGTGGGCAATTCTTTATGCCATGCAGCTCGATGCGAGCCTCCAGGTTGAGATCGTCTGCGATTGCATTCCTGCTCTGGTACGCACTTCGTCTGGGACCCAGCAGGAGGAGCCCTTTGCGACCCTTGCTGCTCACGCCCTGGATGCGCTTCGTCTGACCCACAGGGTGACCCTCTCCCACACTTCTGGCCATGCAGGGCACCCTTGGAACGAGATGTCGGACGCAATTGCTAAGCACGCACGAGTTGAGCCGCCACAGCGACTCCCAGAGGAGATTCTTCCTCTCTTGCGCCCTCACGCTCAATGGAGCTGGGCGCCCCTGCTGGATCGACGTCACGAGGATTTGGCAGCCTATCCGAAGATCGACTGTCATGGCTTCAGTTATCATCCGTGCCGCCAGCAGGTCATTACACTTCCCGATACAACGCCTCCCAGGGCAGGGAAGGCTACGGCATACCAATTGGACATGATAGTGGCGACCTATAATGCGCAGCGGGCTGGACAAGGAGATGCTACAGAGGCGCCTGGTCGTCCACTAAGAGGGCAACTGATTCGACTTCAGCTTCAAGAGGCAGGGGTTATCTTGGCAGGTCTGCAAGAGGCTCCAGCTCCAGCCGAGCCCGCAGTTCGAGATGGTTATCTGGTTCTGAGCTCAGGCAATACTGAGGTTTTGGGCTGTACTCTGCTTATTAACATGAATCGCAAATATGGAGTAGGCCCCAAAGGTGACAAGTTTTTCAAGAAGTCCGATGCTAGAGTAGTTCATTCAGATCCCAGGCTACTAGTGGTACGGCTGACCACCTTCGGACTTGATGAATACGTATACGTAGTTCATGCGCCACATGACGGACATGAACGATTATCCTACACGCAGTGGTGGCAGAGTTTAGACGAGCAATTCGTGAAGTGGCCGCCGAGTCTTGTCCTCGGAGACACGAATGCTAAGGTTGGTAAATTTCCGATGCCAGGTCGACCACCTTATGCTGAGTATGTTGGCCACTTCCATCCTGAGTACTGCACACCGGTGATAGATGACGGACCAGGTGCTGTGCTTAGAGAGATTGTCGGTAAGCATCGTCTCTTTCTGACTAGCACTTTCTTTGAGCATGAAGGAGGCCATACGCATTGTTCGATCGCCAAAAGGCTGGGGAGGATAGACCACATTATTGCAGACTCGGTTTTCCACGGCGCGACGAAGAGGTGCTGGGTCGACTATCAGTTTGATTCTTATTGCGAGGCGGAGGATCACTATCCTGTGCTAGCTCACATGGGATTCATAAGCCAGAAGATTCCGCCACGAACGAGAAGGACACCTCCGCTGGACAATGCTAAGTTGAAAGACCCTGAGTGCTGCGCCAGATTCCAGGCTATTGTTGATGCGGCTGGACTACCAGAGTGGGAGCTTGATGTTAATGATCATGTGTCTGCTACCAACAACCTCGTCACTAAGGCCACGCAGGCGTGCTTCGGGCAGACTCGTCTATCATCCATCAAAGGGTATGTGCAGGAGGACACGATGGGTTTGGTTCGACTTCGGCGGTATGTTACTCGGGCGCGAAGGAGGCTTCCTCATCACACGCATCATGATCCCCCATGGGCGGATCTCTTAAAGCATTTAGACGACCAGCTGTTTCATCCAGGACGACATCTGACCTGGCATGATGCTGTTGTACGACTTCGCAGTGATTGTGCTCGGAAAAAAAGGGACATCTACTACGACGACGAGGTTTTTCACGCAGATCTTGGCGCATTCTTAAAAGCCACGCTCAAGTTGGTTCGTCGGCAGGTGAACTCCGATCGTACTGAGTACCTGGAAGGCATTGCTCGGCAGATGGATGGGTTCGCCGCCAGCGGGGACACGCACAACGAGTGGCGATTGATGAAAGTGTTGCTCCGATATGGAGGCAGAGCTGGGAGGTCAGGGCGCTACCCTATGCTTCAAGGACGCGGTGGTGCCTTGGCTACGTCGACGGATGAAGCAGACAAGATAGTACTGGACCACTTCGCTGCCATCGAGGATGCTGTTGTCATGGATGCATCGCAACTGGCACAAGGGTACAATGCTCGCCTCCATCATTCCCCTGAGGAGGTAGACTTGGATTCCCAGTTGGTCATTTCGCGAACCCAGGTCGCTAGCCTTTTCTCGCAGGTGAAGCGGCGGAAGGCTGCTGGCCGAGACGGTGTACGAGGCGACATACTCCGTGGTTTTCCTGCTGAACTGGCTCGGTTGTATCACCCTGTTTTTCTCAAAGCAAGTGTCTACCAACAGGAGCCTTTGTGCTGGAAACACGGGACGGTCTACCCACTTTTCAAAGGATCGGGTAACTTTGCGTCACTCGAGTTCTATCGCAGTATTCTTCTCAACAGCACAGTCAGCAAATGCTGGCATCGGTTTTTGAGGTCACAGGTCAGTGTGTATATGGATACCTTGCTTCGTGAGACTCAGTGTGGAGGAAGGCCTAGGCGGGGCCCTTCCGTTCTGGTGCAGACAGCTTCGACCTTCTTGAAGGCAGCGCAGCAGCAGGGATGTGGAGCGGTGCTATACTTTGTGGATCTGACGGCTGCGTTCTACTCGGTGGTCCGCAGCTTGGTACTTCCGCTGGGGGACGACGTGGACGGGGACATCGATTTCGTTGAGCACAATCACGAGCTTCCTATCAGCATGGCCCCGCTCTTCTCCTTCATACTGCACCAACCTGGTGCTTTGGAAGGACTAGGGGCTTCTCCGCACATGCTCGCGCTGTTGGTTGAAGGCCACCGTGACACACACTTTGGCACGGACAGCTTGCAGTTAGTGGCGAGATCTCGGCGCGGTTCTCGACCAGGATCGTCACTGGCCGACACGATTTTCAATGCTGCTTTCTGCCGCCCTCTCAAGGTAGTCGATCAGGCGCTTAGACGACTCGGGGCCTCACTGAAGTTGCGACCCTTGGGCATACAGCCAATGCTTTCGAGACAAGTTGAAGCAGAGGACCTTGTTGATATTTCCTTTGTAGATGATGCGCTGTACTTGCAAGCGCCACCGCCTTCGATCAACCCGTTGGACCTGGCGGGCGACATGGTTGATTGTGTTCACGAAGCAATGCTTACGCACGGCTTCACAGTTAACTACAAGCGCGCGAAGTCGGCCTTATTTATCATTCCTGGACCACAACATGATACTGATTTGCGACAGAAGTTGGAAGCCAGTGACAATTTATCGATTATATCGCCACGCTATGGTCTCAAAGTCTCGGTGGTACGCAACTACAAGTACTTGGGCACTATGCTAGACCACCGGGGTCTTCTTGGGCCGCGTGCCGCACATTCTATTAGCAAGCAAGTTTCTGCTCTCGGACCTATCCGCCGAATGTGCTCGAGGTTCAGCCACATGTCACTGCCCGCGAAGACGAACCTGGTTGATACGATGGCCAACGTCCACCTGATGTACTTAGTGGAGGTTTGGGAACATGCTCCAAGTACGCTGCTGCACAAGGTGGATGGACACCGACTGCTAGCATATCGGGCTGTCCAGGGCCGACTACACAGCGGCCACTCTCAGCGTTTCACCGACGACGAGGTACTTTCGGCAGCCAGAAGGGTAAGGTTCGAGCATCTTATGCGGAAGAAGCGGTTGGTCTACTTCGGATCACTGCTACCTCAGGCTCCCCAGGCCTTGTGGTGTCTACTTGATCAAGTTGCTTCGCTTGCTGGCTCCTGGCTCTCATTAGTTACGTCTGATCTAGAATGGTTGGCGAGTTTCGACAAGGAAGGTTCAAGACACGATTGGTCGCTTCCGCGTTGGTTCCAGTTTGCATCGTCGCATCCGAAGGATTTTCGTAATGCAGTCAAGCGTGCGTGGGGACTCTTCGAAGCGTCGGAGCTGGAGCGGCTGCAGGTATGTTGTTGGGGCCGACTACTGAAGGGAGCTCGTGTTGGCATCGACGCCCAGATCTCTCACGAGGACAAGTTTGTGTGCTACGAGTGCGGTTGGTGTACAATATCGAAGGGTGCTTGGAGGAAACATCAGTTAGATCACCAGCCGATAGACCTCGCGCAACGAGTGGCTCGTGGTACGCAGTGCGGTGCCTGCGGTACACGATTCGGGGACCGCTCGAATCTCCTACGCCACCTACGTCGAACAGGTAATCGCTGTGTTCGTTGGCTCGAGTTGAATGGAGACATGTTGATGCCCGCTGAAGCAGAACAGTTGCGACAAGAGGATTTAGTTCGCGAAAGAGATTTGATACACCGTGGTTACAATTATCGACGAGTCTTCAAGCATGCGGTGAGGACTGTACATGGAGGAGGTCAAGGAGATCCGTATTACCCAGTCTCACCGCCAGCAGTGAGGATCGAGGTTCGGCCCCCAGTCCCACCTCTGAGGCGATTGAGAGTCGCGTGCTGCTACCCGATGAAGGTCTACTATCTTGGTGGCTGGGATGTGACGGCAATTGATGTGTGCACTTGGTTGCAGCAGCTCTTGGGTCAGTCGGTGCAAATGGTGCGTATACCTTTATTCGGCGACGATGGCGAACGCACCCTTCTGGCTCAGAAGTCAATAGATGAGATTGTGGACGATATGTGTCAGGGCAGGGTCCTGGCAATCGTACTGGCTCCGTCGCTGGCATCATGGACTCAGTTTGATGGGCAGCCTGGTGTTTCACGTCCCCGAAGATCGGTTGACCATCCCTGGGGCCTACCTCAGCTTGGTGAAGATGCACGTCGGACAGTTTTAATCGAGAACAACTACTTGCGATCAAGTTGGAGGTTGCTGGAGGCTGCATCGTTCACAGGGGTGCCAGCGGCTTTTATTTCCCCCTCTGGTTTAATGTCTAATATTATGAGTGCCGTAGACTTGATTGCCTCTTCGATTGGGAAGTATTTGGAAGAATGTCGCATTGATTTGTGCATGATGGGCTCCTCTGCGCTTGGGGCAGTCACGCTGATTACTGCGCACATGTACTTGGAGCTGGAGCTGAGTGGTCATTATTCCAGATATCGTTGTGATCATCATGCTCATGCAGCTGTTTCTGAGGACGGCACTGGTGAATGGCCAGTAGGTCTCTCGCGCGTGCTTGCTCGGGCGCTGGCGCATGCTAGCATTCCTGTGCTGGCTGCTTCAGCGGCCTGTCGGACAGCGGCGACTTGAGTTCTTACCTCCTCTTGATGGCGATGGTGGCGATCGATTCGTTGTCTTGTCCCCTCGTCAATCCTTTGGCGGTCAAATGCTTGGGGCACGAGGCAGTGGGCGGTGAGCCCTACCGCCGCCCTCCCTCGTCTTAGCCCTCCGACCATGAGCGCTACGTTCTCGTTTTTGGAAGGTCGGCTACCCGAGCAGGGATGACAGCCCATGACTTGCTCGACTGGCACTGTTTCTGCTGCGAGCTCGGCGACCTCATTTCAGGGTCTTTTTCGCTGAGTCTCGAGGCGCCTGGTAGGGGGTGTGGAGGTTCTTCGTGGACTGGAGGCTGGTGGAGGTGGAGGAATCGTATCGCCACCCCCTTGGAGGCCCCTCGTGTACGAAGGCCTTACTCGTGTTCTGCGCTACCAAGGAGTAGGTGGACTATCGAGGGGCCGACCAAGGGGGGGGGCCGTGTGGCCTTCTGCAGGGGACGGGGAGGGCACGGGCGGCGCAAGTGGTAAGGCGGGTGAAACAAACCGTCGAGCGCCACCCCAAGCCTCCCCGTCCCCCAATTCGTGCTGAGCTCACTCGTCGTCCTGGCGGCGTGCCACCAGGGGCGAGCCTTGTCCTCTCCTCCTCACAGCATTCATGTACCTCACCTTGCTCTTCTTCTCTCGCGCGCTGCCGTTCGAGAGCCTTGCCAGGAGGGTGCCCTCCACACTGTGCAGGTGCCTTGCTTGCCACCGAGTGCTTGGCCTGGCTGCCTCCCGTATGTTCGGGGAGGGGGCGCCAGGCCAGGCGCTCACTGACGCTACAGGCGGAGGACCGCCTCGGAGCTCGGCTAAGAAAAGGGAGGGACGGAACGAGGGATGCAGAGGAGGGGGGGAGAACCAAAAGGAATACCCCAGGGCCGGCTCGTCATTCTCGGTCGTTTTTTGACGTCCCTGGGGCCCAGGCCCCGTCCGAAAACGGTCAGAAACTGCCCGTCGTGCTTCTCTCGCCACGCAACTGTAGGGGGGGGGGAACTGGCATATGGAGCAAACATCCACCTGGAGTCGGCGATACATCGCCGATAGATTGGCGAAAGGCCCTCGATAGCGAATTCGCACGTCCCTGGATGGGGTGGGGCTATCAGACCCCACTCGGCGATCACTGGGCGATTGGGGGTCGATGCATGTCCCCCCCTATGCCTATAGTTGGACCTTGGACAGACGAACATCCTTCAAGAACATGAGACCCTCCGCCGGCCAAAATGAAGAGCACGCGAGGGTATCCTCCCCCAGGATGCACAAGAACATCCAACAAACACGAAGAGCGCTAGGGCACCCTCCCCGAACCGACCTCGACCTTATGCCTCGGTCCGACTGTAATTATCCCCCCCTATCGTCGCCCCTGACGGGGAGGTCTGGAGGGGCCCGCCGCTCTCGTCGGCGGCTCCCGCCCCCTTCTGCCCGCCGCCCCCCCCCCCAGCCGACGCGCCCCGCGGCGGCCCACGCGCCCCCCCGCGTATAAGGGAAGGGGGGACAGAGACGGCGCGACAGCGCGCGCGCGGAGAGAGCGCGCAGGAGAGGCGGGCCCGCCTGGCCCGCTGGCTGGGCGTCCCGCGCGGACTTCAGTCCCTGGTCGGGGGCCGGCGGGTGCGAGGGAGCCCCCTGCCTCTCCGGCGACGAAAGAACGACGCGCTCCATCGGCCTGGTGGCCGTCCCAAGATCGGGCCAGGCGAAAGGTGGGGATAGCAAAGGGGGGGTTTGAGAATCAGCTCGCGTAGCTGATTTTCCCGGCGCCTCCCGGCGCCAGAGGCGGCTATGTATCGAGGAATGGGCCCCTCGGTGAGGCCGAAACCAGCTGCATGCAGCAAATTTCGTAACCCCCCCTTTTCCAATCCCCCCGTTTCGTCCGGCCCGACAAGACGGGTGGCACGGTGGCGCCTCGGCGCCCTCAGTTCTGGTACTTACTCGACGGTTGATTTCAGCCAGCGCTTGCACTGCCCACTATGCCGCCGGACACGGCTCTCTGGTTCCCAGTTGAAAGAAACCTGTGCCCACGACTCGCTGTCGGTGCGCATGCGGCCCACCTCTCATGGGACGCGCAAGCTGGAGGCGCACGCTCGCCCCGAACATGTGGTACAAAGTCTTGCAGCACGTCGCTTCCCGAGCGGTACGGCCAGAAGACGCCCGCCACAGGTGTCATTCCCCTCGCAGTACTTGCACTCAATGGTTCTTGCTCCTCTTCTACAGTGGGGCCTCGGCCACAAGAAACCTCCGCAAGAAACCCAACCCTGAAATCCGCGATTTGTTTACCCAAGTTTGTCGATCGGAAATCATCCAGGTCTTATTGGGGACCCATCGAAGTCCAAGAAACCCAGGGCACCCTGGCAAAATCCAACTGGTTTCTTGGCACGCGCCCCCACTGTAGGGGACTGGGTCTGCGGGCCGCTCCGCCGCCGTGCAGCAGTCGTCGCCGCCTCGCCGCCGCCCGTGGCCAGGGCCTGCGGGCCGCTCTGGCCGCCATGTCACCGCAGTCACCGCCTCGGTCGCCGCCCGTCGCTTCGTCGCCGCCCGCTTTGCGTTGCCTCGCGTTGCTTCGCATCGCTTGGTGTTGCTTTGCGTTGCTCTGCGTTGCTTTGCATTGCTGCGCGTTGCTGCGTGTTGCTGTGCATTGTTGTTATTTGCGTTGCATCGCATTGCATTGCATTGATTTGCATTGTTTCCGTTGTGTTGCGTTGCACTGCTTTGCATCTGAAATGCTTGCTTCTCATTTCTAGAAAAAATAGGTTCTACCACCCTCCCCCTCCTGGGTTAAAGACCCCCTGGGAACCTATGCAAAACACATAAAATTCTGACCCAATGTCCATCGTACCTGTAAATTCACACTATCCCAGCCACACCGGTATCGCCCCCCCACAGTCCTCTGCAGCACATACTATGCGAGCACAATCGTATATCACAAATCATAAATGTTCAAACATCCTTTTCAAAAAATGCGACGAAGCGCACACGGGCGCGTCGTCGCGCGTGCATGCCGACATCCTTCAAAAACCTTCGGTTTCGGAAGGATTTCAAAAATCGAGTGCCCAAAAACACACACACAAGGTTTCGCAACACGTATGTTCAACAACAACGTGAGTACGCGCTCTCGCGTCGTCGTCGTCGTCGCCGTCCCTCTTCCCTCGTCGTCGTCGTCGCCGTCGTCGTCCTCTGTCTTTCCTCGTCGCCGTCGTGGTCGTCGTCCTCTTTGGCGTCGTCGTCGTTTCCGTCGTCGTTGTCGCCGTGGTCGTCCTTCCTCCTCCGTTGTCGTCGTCGTCGTCCGTCGTCGGCGTCTCGTCGTCGTCCTTCCTATTTCGTCGCCGTCGTCGTCGTCGTCGTCGTCGCCGTCTTCCCTCCTCCCTCGTCGTTGTCGTCGTCGGCGCCGCCGCCCTCCCTCCTTCTCCGGCGTTCGCGTCGTCGCCGTCCTCCCTCCTTCCTCGTCGTTGTCGTCGTTGTCGCCGTCGTCGTCCTCCCTCCTCCCTCGTCGTCGTCGTCGTCTTCGTTGGCGACGTCGTCGTCGTTTTCGTTGTCGTCGTCGTCGTCGGCGTCGTCGTCGTCGTCGTGAGCGTCGTCGTCGTCCGCGTCGTCGTCGTTGGCGTTGTCATCATCGTCGTCGTCGTCGTCGGCGTCGGCGTCGTCGTCGTCGGTGTCGTCGTCGTCGTCGTCGTCGTTGTCGTCGTCGTCGAAATCGTTGGAGACGCCGTCGGTGTCGTCGTGGTCGTTGTCGGCTGCGTCGTCGTCGTCGTTATCGCTGCCGTCGTCGGCGTCGGTGTCGTTGCCAAGTGCCATGTGGTACCTACCGTCACGGTCTTAAGAGGTATTGCGACCAAGTTGCGGGTGAGAGGGTGGGATGTTTGCACGAGCAGTGGAGAGGACAGCTTCAAATTGAGTAGGTGATTGGCATGGGCCACATAGCTTACACAACGTATATTTTCTTCTCTTAAATTAAATTCTACCCCCGATCACCCCCCCGGGGTTATCCGCCACGCGTTTCGATTGGAAATTCGCATATGACCATGATCCTCCGTACATTTTCCCTGTGAACTCATACCAGCCCACGACCCCCCCTCGATGCGCGCACACTCGTTCATCAAAAAACATAAGTGTTCAAGAATCCCTTGCAACAAAAACTGCACACGCGCGCGTCGTCGCGCGCGCATGCCGATATCCTTCAGAAACCTTCGGCTTCGGAAGGATTGCAAGGTAGACATCTCCAAAAAAACATACAAACACAACGGGTTTCGCAACACTGATTTTCAAGAAGAAAAAATGCGCGCGCGCTCTCGCGAATGCGTTATCTTTCATATAAAACCCTTAGGTGCTTCAATGTGTTCAGGAAATGCTGCCAAACGGGCTTCGGGCGCATGTGAGCGGCGCGCATGTGAGCGGTGCGCCGTGGGTGCGGCGGGCGCATGCGAACGCAGCCACTGGGGCCATCGTTGGAACGCCCTTCGGGGCCACGGAACGTGTGAGCGGTGTGCCGTTGGGGGGGGCGGGGCAGCGAACGCAGCCATTTGGGCCTTCGGCGGAGCTCCCTATGGAGCCACGAAGCGTGTGAGGAGTGTGCCGAAATGGGTGCGGCGGGCACATGCGAACGCAGCCCCTGGGACTGGGACCTTCAGTGGAGCTCCTTATGAGACCACGAAACATGTCAGGGGTGTGCCGAAATGAGTGAGGCTGGCGAAGTTGGCGCGGCGGGCGCATGCGAACGCAGCCACTGCGGCCTTCGGTGGAGCTCCCTGTGGGGCCACGAAAACGTGAGGGATGTGCCGAAATGGGTGCGGCGGGCACATGCGAACGCAGCCACTGCGGCCTTCGGTGGAGCCCCCATATAGTGCCACGAAAACGTGAGGGATGTGCCGAAATGGGTGCGGCGGGCATATGCGAACGCAGCCACTGCGGCCTTCGGTGGAGCCCCCATATAGTGCCACCAAACGTGTGAGTGGTGTGCCGACATGGGCGCGGCGGGCACATGCGAACACAGCCACTGGGGCCTTCGGTGGAGCTCCCTATGGGGCTTGCCGGAAGCCGTTCGAACGATCTGGTCACCCCCAGGACGCTCTCGGCGAGGCGCAGCTGCTGGAGAGCATCCCGAGGCTGGAAAAGTGGCCAAAACAACAAGAACATCCGAACAAATCTCGATCGGGAACGTCCGGAAGGAGGGGGCGCAAATCATGGCCCGCAGCACGTGCGCGGCCCAGGCCAGGGGGGGCGGGGACGCACTGGAACAAGAAGAGGCGCCATGAAATCTGGGGAGGCGTCATGGCCCCCTGGTCATCACCCCCCTCCTTGGCCGCCCCCGAACCTAACCTCGGACCTGTCATGAACGACTACCCCAAACACGACGGGGCGTGGGGGCTCGTCCATGGGGAGGCGAGAAGGCACCGATACAGCTGCTCCCCGGACCTCTCCCTGGGTGCGCTCTGACCAGCATTTCGACGCGAATGCAGCGCTGGCGACGAGGGCCTCCCAGGAGGCCCAAGAAGACGAACTCGAGCCCGAGGGCAGCGGCATGGGCACCTCTCGAGCCTTTCGATGAGGGCTCCACAGCGCGCGGGGGCGCGCCGTAGCCCTGAGCATGGGCACCTGTTCATCCTCCGAGTCCAGCGGGGGCGCGGTTCGGCCTCGCCGTCCGCGGCCTCCTTCGCCTCGGCGGCCGCCGCGACCTTCTGGAGGCGCCGCCGCTCGGCGGCCTCGGCGGCCTCGGCCTGCTGGAGAGGCTCGGCGGAGGCAGGAGGGGCGGATCAGGGCGAAGCCACTCTGACATCCCCCCGGTCCGACCAGATCATGACGGCGCAGTCAGCCCGTATAATGAGGACGCACGAGTCAGATGAGAGGGCCTTGGAAGGCCATGCCGACACTTTGCGAGCTGGTCGCGGCCATTAAAAGCGGCCCAGGATGGGCCGAAGGGGCAGGATGCAAGAGCAACCTCGGAAAGTCGCTCATCCGTAATATTCTGGTTGACAGTAGGTGATTGCTCCTTTTCGGCCTCTTGGGGCCTTCACGGGGAGCCGGCCGTGAAGAAACGACTCGGGATGCGAAGCCGGTCCCGGGGAAGGGGTCCAGACCTGAGGGGAGCCACTCTGTGAAATAATCACGGGGCGCTGCTCCACGCGCCTCAAAGGCGGGGACGGCAAGCGATTACAACAACATCGAAGACACACTCTAGGGGATGTCTTGCGCATACCAAACATAATCGGAACAGTAAAATCAGTTTCGTACTGGTTGTGGTCGATGTGTCGTCCCAGGACAGCCAAATCGACCACAACCACAACCAGAACGCTCATGCCGAGGTCGGTGGGTACTTCCCCCCGGTCCTCCAGAAAAGTCCGCCCAATTGTGAGTGTGATTCTGTGTTGTGCCCAAATTGATGCACGTTTGCGCTTCCTCGAACACGGGGGAACCATAAGGTACAGATACCGCTATTCCTGGGGAGCGCTGTGACCAGGATTTCGACGCGAGTCCAAGTGGTGGCGACAGGGGTCTTCCAGGAGGCCCAAAAAAGAGGAAAACGCGGCAAGGGTAGCGGTATAAGACGAGGCCAGGACCGAGACTAACTCGGACTGTGACAGTCGAGATTTTGAAAATCGGCAGTCCTGGGAGATGCAGCGGGCGCCGTGGCCGTTCTCGGAGCGGTCTCGGGGCAGTCAGAAGGTACGTAGCACCGCGCAGCTGCGGATAAGAGTGATAGGGCGGGCGCGGGGTGGGTCGCGGGTGGGTCGCGGTGTGGGTCGCGGGGTGGGTCGCGAACGGGTCGCGGGGAGGGTCGCGGGGAGGTTCGCGGGTGGGTCGCGGGCGAGGAAGACGACGACGACAATCATTTTAAGACTGTTCGCTCCTATCTGCTCGCGTGTCATTTAACACATATATCTTAAACGCTCGGTACCCGCTCTCTTCGTTTTCCATGGTACCCCATTTGGGGTACATCTTCCTTATCTGCCACGTGGATTTAGCGCAGCCCCTGGAAACGGCGGAAGGGAGGACGGATGGAAGGGGGAGGGAGAAGGATTGAGCACGAGAGAAAGTAGCAGGAGAGGGGCTGGGAACAGAAAACTCGCGGCAGAACCAAACGGGCAGATTGGGCGGGCACACTCTAGCGGGCGGGTCCGGAAGGCGGGCCCAGGCGGCCAGGTCGAGCAGGCGGGGTGCTGAAGCGTGAGTCCTGCATGAATCGCGGGGAAGTCTCGAACAACAGCGCGATTCCCAAGTAACTCGTGAGAAAGGCCACAGCGAGAGCATAATTCCTGGGTGTCGGGGGCGCGGCGACTGAAGAAAGTGCAAGGAAGTCCGACGCGAGAGCGCGGTTCCTGCATAATGTGTGAAGAAAATTGCGCGAGAGCGCGAGTTTGGAATCCATTGTAAGGCAATATCAGGAGGGAGCCGTTGTTGTTCTAGTTCGGGTCCTAACAACGCAGTTTCAGCACGAAGATTGTCCTGCTTCTTTTTTGAACAGGGTGTGAACCCCGACGCACTTCAGGGGGGACCAACAATAATTGCTCAATAATGAAAGTTCAACAAGAACAATAACATCAACAACACCACCAATAACAACAACAAAAACAACACCAACAACACTATGTTTCAGACTGTTCGCCCTTATCTGCTCGCGTGCCATTCAACACATACATGCCAAACCCTCGATACCCGCCCTCTTCGTCTTTGACCGTGCCCCCTTTGCAGCGCGTATTTCGTGCAGCCCCGAAGGCAGGGGAGACGGATGGAAGGAAGGGACCAGGGGGAGGGAGGAGGAGGAAACACGACAAATAATATCAAGAGGGGGTCTGGGACCAGAAAGCACGTAGCAGAACCAAACGGGCAGATCGGGCGGGTAGACCCTACCAGGCGGGTCGGGAAGGCAGGCCCGGGCGGCCAGGAAGAGCAGGCGGGATGCTGAAGCGTGATCACGAGGAAGTCTCCAGCGATAGCGCGATTTCCACGAAAACCGTGAGATAAACCAAAGCGAGAGCGTGATTCCTGAGTGTCGAGGGCGCGGCGTCTGAATAAAATTGTGAGACAGTACCACGCAGCGCGAGCCCCTGGCAAGGCACTTTAATTGAAAAACACAATGTCCACTGTGTGCACCGGAGGGGGGATCAACCTAAAATTAAGAATTCACCACTTGCAACAACAACAGGAACAACAACATAAACATAAACAGCAACAACACCACTACCACCACCACCAACAACAAGCATGTTAAGACTGTTCACTCTTGTCAGCTCGAATATCATTCGACGTGTATTTCCCAAACCCTCGATACCCGCACTCTTCGTCGTCGATCGTACCCCTGTTGGGGGGTACACACGACTTCCCTGCAGCCCGGTTCCCGGCAAATGGCGGGGCGGACGCGGACCGTCGGCTTGGCCAGCGGCAGCGTTGATCGGTGGCGACCCGACCCCAAGAGGGACGGACAGGGGACCGACCACGACGACGACGACAACAACGACGACGGCGACGACGAGCGAAAGCGAGAGCGACAGCAGGGCCACGAAGGACAGCGAGAGACCACGAATGGCGACAGCGAGAACACGAAGGGCATACGTATGGAGCCACGACGGGCGCGAACGAGCGGGGGCCACGAAGGGCAGATAATGCCGGGCCACAGAAGGGCAGCGACGAGGCCACTGAGGGTAGCGGGTAGCAACGGGGCCACGTAGGACAGCGAGGGGGCCACGTAGGGCGACAGCGGGGCCGCGAAGGGCATGCATATGGGGCCACGACGGGCGCGAACGAACGGGGGCCACCGAAACCAGCAACGGGGCCACGAAGGGCAACGAGGGGGCCACGAAGGGCTGCAAGGGGCGACATAGGGCAGCGAGGGGGCCACGAAGGGCTGCAACGGGGCCACGAAGGGCAGCGATATCCCGATTCCTCAATAAGCTACAAGGGAGTCCCAGGCATGACCGCGACTCCTGGGTGCCTGAGTGTCGGGAGCACGGCGCTTAAGTATGCATATGGGGCCACGGCGGGCACGAACGAACGTGGGCCACGAAGGGCACACACACATATATATATATATATATAGAGAGAGAGAGAGAGAGAGAGAGAGAGAGAGAGAGAGAGAGAGAGAGAGAGAGAGAGAGCCACGAAGGGCAACAGCGGGGCCACCGAAGGCAGCAACGGGGCCAGGAAGGGCAGCGAAGGGGCCACGCAGGGGCCACGACGGGCTGCAACGGGGCTAGGAAGCGCAGCGAGGGGACAACGAAGGGCTGCGAGAGGGCCACAACAGGCAGCGAGGGGGCCACGAAGGGCTGCAACGGAGGCGCGAAGGACAGCGAGGGGGCAACGAAGGGCAGCGAGGCGGCCATGAAGGGCTGCAACGGGGCCACGAAGGGCAGCGAGGGGGCACGAAGGGTTGCAACGGGTCCACGAAGGGCGGCGAGGGGGCTACGAAGGGATGCGACGGAGCCACGAAGGGCAGCGAGATCGCGATTCCCAAATGAACGGTGCGGGAGTCCTAAAGCGTGAGCGCGACTCCTGGGTGCCTGAATATCGAGAACGCGGCGATTGAGCAAACACAATTCCGAAATAAAGCGTAAAGAAATGCCAAACGAGAGCGCGACTCCTGAGCAACATGCGAGGAAGTCTCGGGCGGGAGCGGGGGTCCAGGCTAATCTGCGAGGGCGTCTTAGGCGGGAGCCGTTGTTGTCGTAATCTGGGGGCCAACAGCCGAGTTGAAGCCCTGTGATTAAAAAAGGTGCGAATCCCGGGGAAGCACTTCACCAAGGACAACAACAACAGCAACAACGGCAACGGCAGAAGCAACAACGGCAGCAACAGCAACAACAATAGCACTACCACCACCAACACTAACACGAACACCAACAATACCAATAACAATAACACGAACACGAGCACCAACACGAGCACTACCACTAACGCTTACGCTAACGAGCACCAGCACTAGCACGAAAGCTAACGCTAACACTAACACGAACCACTAACGCGAACCACAACAACAACATCAACAACAACCACACCAACACCAGCAACAACAGCAACAACAACAACAATGACAACGCCAGCAGCAACAACAACCGCAACAAGAACACCAACACCAACACCAACACGAACGCGAACACTTAAACTAACACGCGCACGCCGAACACCAACACTAACAACATCTGCAACTACAACAACGACATCAACAGTAATCAGTTTAAGACTGTGAGTGACCTTCCACGTGTATTTCACAAACCTTCGTTACCAGCCCTCTTCGTTTTCGATCGTGCCCCGCTTTGGGGGTATGTCTTTCTTCCCTGCAGGCCGGGCCCGGGCAAGAGGCGGGGCGGCCGCGCTCCGTCGGTCTGGCCAGCGGCAGCGCTGATCGGCAGCAGCTCGACCTCTCGAGGGGCGGACAAGGGACCGACCACGACGACGACGACGACGACGACGACGACGACGACGACGACAGAGACGGCGACGGCGACGAGCGAAAGCGAGAGCGAAAGCTTGCCAAGCAGAGCCCCCCCAAGGAGCCGCGACGATTTCAAAATGGAGAAAATGTCCCACACGTTGCTTTCCTCAAGCTGGACCGCGGGGAATCATCATGGAACGCCCGCACGCCATCGAATCGCCGCGGGCCGCCTGCCCCCGCCAAAGAATCGCGCCGGGCGAGCCGCGGAGGCGCGACCAACGCGGCCCCCGAGCCAGGCCGCCGCGTGACCGCCATGGAACTCGTCGCCGCGATGACGCTTCATTCCGCAATCGTCGGGCATAGCATCCGCGCGAATTTGGGCGCGAGCCGCAGTCGAAGCGCAGGCGGGATCGGCGCGCGCGCGCAGCCGTCGAAAGGCCAGGTGCTGGCCCGGCCGCGCGGCCGATAGCTTGCGCGGGAGAAACACCTCCCGAGCTGATTTATGATGGAACGCGCCGGCGCGGGACCGACGGACCACAGAAAAGGGCCACTTTGGAGACCCCGCGCGAAGAGCGCGAGCGCCACGTGGGGAATTGGCGGGACGCTGGAGGCGGTTGGGTCTCATGCCGCGCAAGTTGAGCAAACTCCGCTTCTGGGGAGTAGCGCTCGTGGGGCCCACCGCGGGCGCGGGGGCCGCTGGCGCAGACTCTGCCGCAACCGCGGCGAAGCCCCGGCGCTCTCCCCTGGGGGCCACGGCGCGCGGCTGCGCTGGTGGCGGAGAGGAGGGGCCTGAGAGCAAACGTCGGCTTCGAAACCTCAACGGCCGGCCGCGGGCGCGGCGGCGCAATCGCGAGCTCGCCGCGCGAGGCAGCGCAGCCCGCCGCGAGGGCATCCTCTCCAACCGAGCGGGGGTCCCCGGGGGAGCCCCTGGCGCCCCCTCCCCGACACCCCCGCCGCCTTTCCGCAGCGCCCTGCTCCCCTTCCTCGTTCGACCACGATGTTGGACACTTTTTGGCTCCGGTTTTGGGCACTTTTTGGGCCTCCCTTCCGCGGAGGCGCACTTTTTTGACAACGATTTTTCTCAAAATCAAAACAATATCAAAAAACATCGCGTTCAAAATCGTGGGTAGTTTCGTGGGGCCTTGCAAGGGGGCGCGGAGTCGTTGCCGAAAATCGCGGGCAAAATCGTGTCCGAAATCGTCTGCTAAATCGTGTCCGAAAGCGTCTGCGAAATCGCGGGCGCAGAATCGCGGGCCTGCCGGGTGCGCCGGCGTGCCAAGCAGGCGCGCCCGCGCAACATCAGCGACGGTAGAGAAAAAAGAGGAGGGAGCGGCAGCAGCACCAGGAAGGCCAGCAGCAGCAGCGGGAAAAGGAAAAAATGGGAAGCAGCAGCAGGAGAGGAGGAGAGGAGGAGTCGTCGAAATTGGCCCGCCCGTTCGTCGCGAGCCCCACAGCGCGTTGGACATGCTCCTCGGGGGAGACTCGCCGGCCCCACGGGCCAGAGGCGCGCGAAGATCTCCGGCGACTGCCTCGCAGCATTTCTACTTCGCGCACGCGGGGCGGCCCAGAGGGGCCCCTGGACGCAAAGTGCCCCGGCCAGGTCGGGCCAGACATGGTTCTTCCCTGGGCGCGGCTTTCAGGCGCCCCAAAGCGATGCAAGAGGGCCCTAAGAGGCGCCCGAGACGGTCCAAGAGGGCTCCGAGTCGTCGAACGATCGGCCCGCGACACTCCCGATGGCTTCCAGACGGCCCACGACGCGCGCAAGACACCCGAAGAGGCCACCGCGAGCTGAAACAATACCCGAAAACGCGATTCTGAACTTTACAGAAACATGGTAGCAAAGAGACAAGGCGGAAACAGACCGGGGGCGACACCGCTCGAATGACGCGTCGAAGCGAGATTGCGCACAAGCCGCACGCCGAATGCCTAATATCGGAGCGGGTCGGCGGCACAAGAAATTCTGAACAAAGAAAAACGAAACAACTTGGAAATCAAATAGATGTTTGGCATCAGAAGAAACACACAAAATCGTTGCACCAATCCGCTTGGGGGGCGCAGCTTCATGAGAAAGCGAGAGCGACAGCGGAACGACGGGCAGGAAGGAGGCCACGAAGGGCGAAACCGGGGCCACGAAGAGCATGCATATGAGGCCACGAAGGGCAGATTATGCGGGGCCACAGAGGACAACGACGGGGCCACTGAGGGTAGCAACGGGACCACGTAGAACAGCAAGGGGGCCACGAAGGGCGACAGCGGGGCCACGAAGGGCGACAGCGGGGCCACGAAGGGCATGCATATGGGGCCACAGAGGGCGCGAACGAGCGGGGGCCACGAAGGGCATACGTTTACTAGGCCGCAGCGGGCAAGAACGAGGCCACTGAGGGCAGCAACGGCGCCACGAAGGGCAGCGAGGGGGCCACGAGGGCCGACAGCGGGGCCACGAAGGGCATGCATATGGGGCCACGACGGGCGCGAACAAGCGGGGGCCACGAAAGGCATACATCTATGGGACCACGAAGGGCAGCGAGGGGGCCACGAAAGGGTGCAACGGGTCCGCGAACGGCAGCGAGGCGGGCACCAAGGGCTGCAACGGGGCCACGAAGGGCAGCAAGGGGGCCACGAAGGGCATCAAGGGGCGACGAAGGGCAGAAAGGGGGCCACGAAGGGCTGCAACAGGGCCACGAAGGGCAGCGAGGGGGCCAAGAAGGGCTGCAATGGGGCCACGAAGGGCAGCGAGGGGGCCACGAAAGGGTGCAACGGGTCCGCGAACGGCAGCGAGGGGGGCACGAAGGGCTGCAACGGGGCCACGAAGGGCAGCGAGAAGCCACGAAGGGCAACAGCGGGGCGACCAAGGGCAGCGAGGGGGGCACGAAGCGCTGCAGCGGGGCCACGAAGGGCAGCGAGATCCCGATTCCGAAATAAGCTGCGAGGGAGTCCTAGGCGTGAGCGCGACTCCTGGGGGCCTGAGTGTCGGGAGCGCGGCGCTTGAGTAAATTGCAGGGAGTTCCAATGCAAGAGCGCGATTCTCGAGTAAATTGCAAGCGAGTCTCCAGTGAGAGCGCGACTCCAAATCGCCGAGAGAGCGATTCCTGAATACACTGTAAAGAAGTCCCAAGCGAGAGCGCGATTCCCGAGTGAAATGCGAGGAAGTCTCAGGCGGGAG
>CAUYUJ010016327.1:186800-201800 GCA_963575745.1 Prorocentrum cordatum | reverse complement strand
CGTGCGCACCCACTATGGCGTCGAGAAACTGCCACGACCGCTTGCTAGGCTTTGCGCCAGTGCCACGAGCTGTGCTGTGCTGTGCTGTGCTGAGCTGAGCCGTGCTGGGCTGAGCTGTGCTGTGCTGTGTGCTGAGCTGAGCTGAGCTGTGTGCTGTGCTGAGCTGAGCTGAGCTGTGCTGTGCTGTGCTGTGATGTGCTGTGCTGAGCTGTGCTGTACGAAGAGTGAGGTGTGTGTCGCGGGTGCGGCGCGGCAGGGAAGAAAACCAGAACCCCACGAAGCATGTGGGGAACAAATCCAACGGTGGCGACGAGGACCTCCAAGGAGGGCGAAAAAGAGAGGAACGCTCTGAGAGCGCTCTGAGAGCGTTCCGGGGAAATCTGGAGCGATCTGTCCGGGTCCTCGGCCCGCCCTCCGTCAGTCCGGGGACTGCGCACACTTGCCTGGGAGCTCCGCCGAAGACGCTGGGCACACGTAGTGCTCGCCCCTGGGCTATCCGCTCCTGCCGCTGACAGACGGGGGAACCGTGCGCTCCCTGGCGAGTGGGCTGAGGGGGGCGGGAATGGCTGGGAGGGAAAGCGTACGAAGAGCAGGACACAACGGTGCAGGAGAATGAGTGGGGGATGCGGAGGGATCACGATCAACGCCAGCAGGAGAAATACCAGGAAAAGACAAGGATCAGAGAACACATTGGGAGATGGAAAGTGGAGCGGAGCGTGCCACAAAGAAGGCTGCACAAGGATGAGGAAAGCGGGAGAAGAACGCAGCTGAAAACCCGGGGCCCACGGTATGAATTCCACACACCGGAGCAATTGCTGCAGCACTGCAGCAGGTGGAATTCGGCTCCGATTGCACATCCCGCATCCACTGAACAACGACAACGCCTAGCTCCAACGCCGCCCACCCGGCAATTGCGGCCCACAACTGCGCACCTGTTCGCGTCAGCCTGCAGCTGAGCATCGGTCTGCCTCAACTGCCTCTTCGTAATCCCTTTCTCTCGCACCCACTGTTCCTGGCGCTGCAGCAAGTGCGATCTGCGTCTCTATTATTCCCTTCTCGCACGTCGCTAAGCCTCGATGAAGCTTGCGCCCACAACTCGAGGAGCATCGATGAAGCCTGCTCCCATAGCCTGCCTTTCTCGCACACGCCAACCCCAACGCTGTAGGTTCTGACGTCCGGCTCCAGCTTCGCCTCCCGTACCTCGCTGAACAACGTCAGCGCTTGCTTCCACTGCCCGCCATCTTGGCACGCAGCGATCCCAGAGTTGTAGATGCCGAGATCACGCTGCAGCTTCGCCTTCACCATATCGCTGAGCAACGTCAACGCATGCTGCCACTGCCCGCTCCCTCTGCACGCGCATATCCCGGCGCTGTACTCGTCGAGGACTGACCCATGGACCAACATCCACCGCTGCGACAGTGCACCTCACGGTGGATTGGAGACTTTCGCAAGCTGGCTGGCACTCAAGATTGCTCCAAATCGTGGTTCCATGGGCCAATCCGATTCTCCATTGCCGGGCAGAACACCGCGTCCCATCTTGATTCGGTTGCCTCTCGGGCGCTCCATGTCTCACAGACGTCAGGCCTTCTGAGAATGTAATGGGCAAGGCAATGGGCTCCTAAGAGGAGGGGTGCCAAGGGGAGCAGTCTTCTAAGGAGGCAGGGGTCTTCTTTTTCCTCCTCCTCCTCCTCCTCCTCTTTATCGGCGTCGGAGAGAAAGCAAGAGCACCGACCTGAGGGAGAGCCACCTTTCTTAGGGCGACGATATCTATACATATACACTGCTCCCTGGCCAGGCCCATCCTGAACCCAGCAGCGGTACCAACCTTGGAGGCCATTAAAAGCTTTCTAGCGAGCATCGTCTTTCCCCTCTTCTTCATGCTTCCTCACTCATCTCCTCCTCCCTCGGAAGAGAAGGAGGTCTGCCCACGAGCCTTCTCACGCTCTGAGGAAGGCAGGAGGGAGGGAGGGAGGGAGGGAGGGGGGGGGATCAGGGGCTGGTCAGGAGGAGGGGGACGAGGAGGAGGAGGGGGAGGAGGACGAGGCGACAAAGGTCGTAGACACAGGCTCTGCGGGAGAGGCTCTGACCCCGAAGCCCTCGGAGTCAACCGAGGCCGCTGCCGCTGGCCCTCGCCCCCGGTGGTCAGGGTCTACTCCGCGGCTGCCTCCTCGCTTGGGCTCGTGTACGCCCACCGTGCGGGATTTCTCGAGGCTGACGATCGGAAGGCCGAGCGGCGCGATCGGGAGAACTATGAGATGGGTGCTCTCTCCAGGGCTCGACCTAATCAGTGCTTGCCGTTTCGTTGTTGTTGTCCGTTTCCCCTCGCGTTGTCGTTGTTCCGCCTTTGCTGCAAGACGAAACCCAAACACGACAAGCGCCATCGAAATCGCCAAAACACCGTTCAAGTCCAGCCATGTTCTCCTCCTCATTCCCCCCTCATCATCCTCTCCTCACCCTGACCTTGACCTTAGACCGAACCCTGGAACCACTGAGACGAGGGCCGGAGGCTTCCGCAAGTGGCTCGCACGCAACATGCCTGGCAATGTAGAACAGAATTCCGTCACCTCCAACAACTCGCCGATCAATGACAATGCCCGCGTCCACTGCCCCCCAGCCTCGCACGCGCTGATCCCAGCACTGTAACTGACAACGCTCGGCTCTATATCTACCTTCCGCATCTCGCTGAACAACACCACCGCATAATCCCACAGCCCAGCTTTCTCGCAAGCGCTGATCCCAGCGCTGTAGCTGATGACATTAGGCACCACCTTCACCTCCCACATCTTTCTGAGCAACGACAGAGCCTGTTCCCAACGAAAGCCGTTCTCGCACGCACTGATCCCAGCGCTGTAGCTGATGACATTCGGCTCGAGCTTCGCCTCCCACATCTCGCTGAGCAATGATAACGCCAACTGCCACTGTCCGCCTTTCTCACAAGCGCTGGTTCCAGCGTTGTAGCAAGCGACGTCGGGCTGCAGTTTCACCTCCCAAATCGCACTGAGTAACTCAATCGCGTGTCTCCACTGCCAGCTTTTCTCGCACGCGCTGATCCCAGCGCTGTAGCTGACGAACGTGGTCTACGAACCAAACAACCGACTTGCTTTTACAGCGTGCTGCTGCCAGCGGCTGATGCTACTGCTGATGACCTTCTCTGGCCATGCTCGCTGCTGTTTGCCGTTGTCGCTTGCGGTTGCTGTTTGGTGGCTCAGTGGTGCTCTGCTGGCTCAAGGGCGCCCAATGTGGTGCTGCAGCACATCGGGTGCAGCCCCGTGGAAGCTGTGACTGTTCGGATCCTGTGGCCCCCGTCGGCCTGCTCCTGCTCGGCCAGGCACGACTACCTGCCAAACCACCCCAACCTAACCCGAAGACTCCAGTTTTAGGAGGGTACGGGTTCCACATGTGCTTGTTTAATGTTCACCGATGCCCCCCCATCGTGAATGGAGGGTAAGAAGAGGCCTTCGGGTTGGGTCGGGGTGTTTCGATGGGTGGTGAAGTCAGATCATCTCCGTGCCCTATGGTTGCGCCCGAAGATGCGCCGTTGGCTGCGGAAGACAAGCAGGTGCGACCAATCCAGTTAGTGCACCTCGCGTGAAACGAGTTCGGGCAACGTCCGACTTGGAAACCATATACATCTCTAACACCTGCTGCCCCGTAGCCATTTTGGCTCAAGGGTGGGGTTAAACCCATCCTTAACTTCCCAACCTCCGCTCGAGCAGCAACAGGTGCATGCGCCCCGCGCGCCCCCGCGGTCCCCCTGGCCTCACAGTTTTGGTGGTGAAGTTTCTTCACCTCGTGTGTCAGCCATGGCAGACCAGCGCGCCTTCCATCAGTGCAGTAACCCGCAGTGCTCAGGATGGATCTGGGCAAATCGGCGGGCACAATTTTGTGGGGACTGTGGGTCCCCTTTCGGCAGGGCAGTTCGTTTTGCAGATCCGCAACCCCGCCCAGCCCCCAAAGCCAAACCGGAGGCCAAGCCCCACGCCCGTGGCCCCCCAGGCCAAGGACGTTGGGGCAGGCGCTCTGGCAGCCGCCCTCCCCCCCCTGCAGGCGTTGGGGGAGGGAGTGGGGGGCGCCTGCAATCAGCCCCCCCAGCAGCGGCAGCGGCAGCAGACGGAGGAGGAGGAGGAGGAGGCCCAGCAGCCTCGGCTGCTGCCAACAGCAGCCCTGATGCTGTCACCTTCGCCCAGGACCACCTCTCATTCCTCCGTCGTTCAGGACTCGACCAGGAGCATCCCCTCATCAAGGCAGCTACCCAGGAGCTTCAGCAAGCCAAACGGGCGGCTTTGGCATCGAGGAGCCTGGGGGAACAAACTAAGAGCTTGGTTGATCAGTTGGATGCCCAACGGAAAAAGAGAGCCAAGTTGGACGCCAGTAATAAGAAATTGTTGGAACAAGTTGCCCAGTTGCTCGAGCAACATTCCAAGGGCGAACAAGAGTTCAACAAGTGCGAACAGGAGATCACGGCTCTCCAGGCTCAGCTTACTGTCACGAGGAATGCAGCAGCAGCAGCAGCAGAGCTTTCAGTACAGCAAGGAGTTGTTTCCTTTGTCCAGTCTCACCTCCCCACTCTCCCTGGGTATCAGCCTACACAGGTCCTTCAGGATGCTATGGGGGTTATGGTACGAGAGCTGGAGCAGTCCAGGCAGTTGCAGCAGAACGCAGCAACAGCCGCAGCAGCCCCAGCAGCACGGCCAGGAGGAGGAGCAGGCGGAGGAGGAGCCCCAGGAGGAGGAGCGGCAGAGACGGCAGCAGGGGCGGACGGAACACAGCGGAGAGCGCCTCCCGCCGCGCCCGCCGCGCCCGCCGCCCCCGCGGCGCCCCGCGCCGACGTGCCTCCGCCCGCCGAGCCTCCACCCGAGGGGGCAAACGCGGCAGGGAGGGCGGAGGGGCCGGGAGCGCCTGAGGAAGGCCGAGGAGCAGCAGGAGGACAGCAGCCGCAGCAGCAGCAGCAGCAGCCACAGCCTCCCCTCCAACCTCAGCAGCCTCCGCCCCAGCAGTCAGCAGCAGCGGCAGCCCCAGCAGTGGCAGCAGTCAACGGCGGTAACAGTGACGGACTTAATGACCCTATTCCAGATTCCCCAGCCGAGATGGTTGAGCTCATGGATCAGGCCGATGCCACTAAGAAGCGGAGCCTGGCAGCTCACCTTGAAAAGCTGGTCCAAAGCATGGAGGGCAAGTCCGATGCTGACGAGGCCATCCTCAAGAGACTTCGAGTGCATCGTGATGCACTTCAGTCGGCCGGCCCGTCAGGTGGGTAATACTAGCCTCAAGGTTGTGACCATAAACGGCAGCTGCTGGAGGGCAGTAAAAGATTTTGTCACCTCTCCTTTTGCAGGACCCGTCGGCATTGTGTTAGCGCAAGAAGTACGCATCTGGCAACCAGAGGCAAGAACATCGGCTACTACATGGGCCAGCTCTCAGGGCTGGCATGCTATCGTCACGCCGGCTCGCTTGACAGACCAAGAGCGCCCCTCGGGGGGCACTGCGATCTTGATTCGAGCAGGTCTTGACTTAGGTGTTCGTTCTATCACACTACCTCGACTTGAAAGTCCCCATCGACTGACAGCAGTTGCTGTGGAGGCACCTGGATTAGGCCAGCTGGCAATTGTTTCGATCTATCTCTATGACCCGGAGGGGATGTCTCAGAGAAATGCCCAGTTGCTAGCAGCAGCGGGAGAGATCCAGCAGCAGTGCCAGATGCCGATGGTGATGGGAGGTGACTTTAACCTTACTCCGACCACCTTGTTGCAGTCAGACTTTGTGGTGAGAGCGACAGTTCGGATTCATGGTACTGCTAAGCCCACGCATGTTGCCAAGAAGAGCAGGTCGATCTTGGAATATTTTCTTGTGTCAGAAGCCTTGGATGACAGAGTGGTAGAGACCAGCATCCTCGAATACCCCCTGACCCTGCACAGAGTAGTGCAGTTGGAACTGAAAAGTGGGCAGTATGTTATTCCAGTATTGCAGCAGCCTCAGCAGCTCCCCCGCAGCTTCCCCTTCGGCCCTCTCCTGCAGCAGCTTCCCTGGACGGCAGCGACGGCAGCGATGAGGAAGGCGGAGGAGACGTTTTTCACAGAGGAAGGCGAGGTGGTCAAGCACAGCATGGCAACCAAGCAAGCAGCCCTGGATGCAGCGTATCAGGCCCTGGTCCAGGACATGGAGCAGGCAATTGCTAGGAGCACGGATACGCAACTTCGTCAACCGTCTCTTCGCGGCAAACCTCCCACGGTGAAATGGGTCCCCGCCACGGCCTTCCAGAAGAAGCACCAGAAGTCTTGGGTTTGGGGCTCCCTGGTGAAACCTCTGATCTGGCTCAGGGGCAAAGCGCAGGAAACTAGAGCCTTCTTCGCGGGCAAGTGCTCGGAACCAAGATCCGTATCACCAGGTCACGCCGCAACGAAAATGTCACGAATTTCGGTGTCCAGAAAGTGTGACCAGCATTTCCAGATATGACGTCAACTGGGCCTTAGAAGAGGTTCAGTCCCCGCCCCAGCAGTTCAGCAACTCTGGGTCACTCCAGCAGGCCCTGGATACGTTTAGGAACCTCCTGCTGGCCATCGGTCTGGACAGCCAGGCCGGGTGCCTCAACGCCGAGTTGGTCGATCGCATGTTCGTTGATTTCTTAGATGAGCTGGAGAGTGGCATCAGCCAGGAGGAGAGGCAGAGCGCCAGCGACAGCAACAAGCAGTGGAGGGACTGGGTGGCCGAGGCCACGCAAGGAGGAGCGGGCAAAGCACACACCTACTCTCGCAGTTCTCCCCCCTGGCAGCCGCAGGCGGTTAGGCATGGAGGCAGGTGGTCAGGGAGGCCCAGTCACCTGCTGCAGGCTGAGGCAGGTAGGTTGCAGGAGCTGTGGCAGTCCTTATCTCACGAAGGCCCACTGTTTCAGGGAGCCCCAGATGAAGAGCCGCCGTCACCACTACAGCCTCAGCAGATCCTTGCAGCTGCCAAAACCTTCCCCAAGACCACAGGGATGACTTGGGACGGTGTTCACCCAGTGCACTTCAAAATGATTGGCCAAGTTGGGCTGGAGCTAATGGCTACCCTGTTCAAACTCGTGGAGGCCCTGGGGACCTTTCCCACTCCGCTGCGCGCTGTTCTGACGGCGATCATTCCGAAGCACAAGAAGACAGGCAGCCAGCCCCAGTACAGAGGTATAGGCATGCTCCCCAGCCCTTACAGGTTATGGGCACGCGCTAGGCAGCGCGTGGCCAAGTCTTGGGAACATAACCACAAGAGAGGGTTTTTGTGCCACCAATCGGGCAGGTCCATTTGTGAACTAGTCTATATGCAGGCCTTAAGTGCGGAAAGAGGACAGTACGTCAACCCCGTTATGCACACGGGAACGATCATGTGGGATTTAAGCAACTTTTACGAGCATGCGGACAGAGAGGACCTGTACCAGAAAACGCTCCACAACAAGTTCAGCACCCACATTTTATCGGTCATTCTCAATCAGCATAAGTCTAGAAGGTTAGTGTCGTTCTCGTCTATGGTCACCGACGTGGGCTACACCACCAGGGGCATCCCAGCAGGCGACAGCTTCGCCACTTACCTCGTTCAAATTTATTGCATCAACGAACTAGACGCCTGGCAGTCTCAGCACAGTATGGTGCAGCTGAGTGTCTTCATCGACGACTTCCTCCAGCAAGCTCAAAGCAGTTCTATGCTGACGGTGCTGACAAACCTGACAGATGCAGCCCATGACGTGCGACAGGTGATCGAATTAGACCTACAGTGCTCTGTGGCCGATCACAAATCAGTAGTCCTTGCGTCTTCCGAGAAGTTGCAGTTGCAGATAGTCAAGGCCCTTGTAACCAAAGGCGGACAGGCACTAGACTCGGCAGCCAACTTAGGCATCGACTACAGCGCTGGGCGCAGCAGAATGTACAAGAAGTACAGGCCTACAGCAATAGGACGGCACGCAAAGCTGCGCAAGCGCCTCTTCAAACTCAACAGCCTTCGAGAAGGAGGGGCTAACATCAGTAAGCTGTACTCAGGTGGGTTGCAGCAGGCAGGATACTACGGGACGGAGGTAGTAGGAGCGGATGACGGAAAAGTGAGGGCTATTCAAACCACGTATTTAAAAGCATGCGGCCCAAGATGCACCACCAGGCCTCGCTCCCTCTGCCTCCTTCTCCTCAACGACCCCACCTGGAAGGTAGCATGTGGCCCATGCCTGACGTGGGCAAAAATTGTTTGGAGGGCAGCAACAACCAATGCAGGAGGCTGGACATTGCCTCAGCTGCGCGATTTGGTGGAGCCAATGTTAAAAGCACCCCCTAAGAGATGGACAGAGTCCCGGGGCCCTTTCGGAGCTTGTCTGTTGTCTCTCGGAAGGATTGGGTGGAAAGCGGTAAGCCCTTTTAAGTACCAAGATAAGGACGGCAGGACCTATATCCTCACCTCCGTGTCGCCCGCGCTCCTCTCCGCAGCGCTACAGAGAGCCTGGAGGGACAGGCTGGTGGAGCAAGCGAGCCAGCGACTGGGATGGGTGGAGGATCAGGTCTGCGTCTCTGCTGCCCTTTCCATCCTCCACTCCCCCTCTCGCCCTCCGCGCGAGCGCTCCATCCTCCTCGCCTTCCTTTCCCAAAGCATATGGACCAAGTATGGTCTCAGCGAGGCAGGCTACGAAGTAGATACGAAATGCCCATGCGGGCACCAGCATGATAGTATGTACCATCGGTTGTTTGAATGTGTGCTTTCAGCTGCGGACCGCAGCGAAGACTTAAGCTTTGAAGATATAGAGACTCTCAAGACTGCCGATTGGGCTCACTTGCAGGCCGGCCTAGGAGTTAAGGATACCTTCGACAACCAGGCTCCGCCAGGGCTTGGTCTGGAGGAAGCGACGCTGTGGGCGGTTGACCCTCATACCACCCCAGCCCAAGCCCTGCAAGGTGAGCTGTACCTCGACGGCTCCTGTTTTAAAGACGGTCCCCAAAGTCACCATCGAGCTGGATGGGCCGTTGTAGCTCTCGACCCCATCTCGGGCGAAGCCCAAGCGGCCCTCGCGGGGCCAGTGGGACGCGAGCTTCCGCAAACGTCGCCTGCCGCCGAATATCTTGCGGCGCTCGCGGCTGTTAGATACGGCAGCAGCATCACGTCTCTTGTTGCTGACTACTCGGGCACGTGCAAGCTGCACGACCCAACATTGTCCCATAGGAAGTTCTACGCTGGGATTAAGCTGTTAATTAAAGGTAGTCCAGGCTGGCATCGAGACCTCAGCTTAATTAAGGTCAAGGCGCACCAAGACTTAGACAGTCTGGAACGCCACACCGACGAATGGAGGAAGGCCGCAGGCAATGCCGAGGCGGACAAATGGGCGAAGTGGGCTGCCAACGAGCTGGCCAAACCCTCACCCGCCAAAGCGCAGATAAGTGAATACAGGTTTAAACTTTTGCAGCGGTTCCTCAGATATGCTTGCAAGGTCTTGCCAAAGTGGCCTCCTGTGGCCTCTTCGGCTGGTGGCAGAGCTCTGGCCAAACCAAGCAAGTCAAATTCCCCTCCTGTGGGGGCCGCCGCCGCCCCAGGCTCCAAGCCCGTGCCTCCTCCCCCCCGTCCTCCCGCTGCGTCTCGGGGTGCTGGGGGCCTCCTTGTGCACGATTGGGTCTGGAGTCTGGGAGGCTGGGTGTGCAAGCTTTGTAAAACCCGAGCCTTGACGGACCATAGTAAATAATCGAGGCTCAGTGAGAAGTGCACTGGCAGTTCTCCTTTGAAGACTCTCGCTGCAGACAGCCACGGCCACAAGCTGGTGGTTGCAGATTTTGCAACAGGAGAGAACTTTATCATTGCTTGTCAGATGTGCGGGGCTTATGCTGTGTCGAACCCACGTAACTTGACCTCTCCGTGCCCTGCGCATTTTGCTGAGAGTCAGAACCGTGGAGCCCGATATGCATGGCAGCAGATCTGCAACGGCAGACATCCCAATGAAGTCGGGAGTTCAGCTGAATGGTGTTATCCCTCTTGACCAGCTTATGCTCTCTTTAGCTGAGGAGCAGGAGCGGGAGGCGGAGGTGGGGCAGGAGCAGGAGGGATGAGCTCTCCTGCCGCCCGCCCGCCGCGGCCGCCAACAGCAGGCGCGCCGCTCCCGCGCGCGCCACCCCCTTGCAAAGGGTAGTGGGGCAGCGTAGCAGAGACACAGACACTGCTAAGGTTTTGGGTTGGGTCGGTTCGGCCAACCCTCAGCCTCTCTCCCTTCTTACTGCGTGCTACTCTAACACCTGCTGCTGCTGGGGGGCACCCTTACCAGGTGCCTCTTGACCTCTCTAAAGCCTCTTAGGTTCCTGTGCGGCCTCGTGGACTGTATAGGAAGCCTCGTGGGCCGTCTTCGGAAACTCCTAGGGCTCTCCTGGGTCTTCAGGAAGATTCCAGCAGGCCCTAAGCCCCAGCCATGGGCGGTCTAGGTAAAAACATCTGCGGGGCTACCGTAGGTTCGAGCGGCGTCGTCGCGCGCGAAGATTTTCAACACCGCGCCGATCTTTCAACCTTGAATCGATCGCGACCCCAATCGTTCCAAAGTTGTATTATTTCAGATCCAGTGGCGTGACCGGGTCTCTCGGTGTTTCCGCGTCGCAGAATTCAACCTTGAACGCCTTCCCCAACGTCGCCAGCGCGCCAACGCCACATGAAGCTACCGTACTGCAAGACACCGTGGGCTAACGATAATCCGCAACCCCCGCTTGCCGGGGGTGAGGCGTGTGAGACAACTGGCTGCCTCCCTCCCCCTTTCCCCTCCCCTGTGGTCCAAAAGGCCGTTACAGAGGGGGGAAGGGGAGGACGAGCTCGTCAACGCATCCCGGGGCCTCCAGAGCCTCCAAAAATCGCCAAGAGGGCCCAGACAGAGCGCCAAGACAGTCGAGGGGAGTGTCCAGGCGGCCGCGGGTAGCTCCGCGACGACCCAAGATGACTTCAAGACGGCCCAGAAGGCCCCCAAGACGACCCAAACGTGTTCCCACAGCACACCCGAAAAGGCACCAGGAGGCAAAAATCGCCACACTCCCAAAGGACTCTTTTGAGCACACATGTTCTAGCATAAAAAACGCCAAGTCACAATCAATGTCTAGGACATTTTAGGACTCGAACTCACATTCATATCGCAAACAAGATGATTATTTTGAGCAGAATCACATTTTCCGTCTTGGCAGCTTGTAAGGCTGCCCAAGGGACCCCCAAGATCGTCAGAAGACGGCCGATGAGGCCCCCAAAAGGACCCCAAGACGGCGAGCCCGGAGACGGCCCCAGGGACCCCCAAGACGGCCCAAGACAACCCAAGAGGACACCAAGGGAGCCCAAGAGGAGGGGTACGAACTGATATTTCGAGCCTTTCCCCCCACGCTTGCCCCAAGAGCCCCCCAGAGGCCCCCCGAGGCGCCCCCAAGAGGCCCCAAGAGGCCTCCACGACATCCACAAGAAGCCCTTCAGAGGCTGGCAAGAAGGCCCCCCTAAAAACTTCCCAGATGCACCCAAGAGCCCTCCGGAGAGGCCCCTGAGAGGCATCCCAACACACCCTCATCTTTATCCAAGGGGCTCCTGACCCACAGCCCAGGCACGCTGGCGGGTTTGGGCCGAAGGCCACTAGACAACTTCCACGACCGTCGCAAGCTCTGACTCCTTCTGAGGGTCGGCGGAATGGCACAAGCCACTTGAAAAAGAAGAACTTCGCACGATGGTCGCATTGTGCACGGACTTCGAAACGTAATGTTATCGACCCCTGGATTGGAGACACCAGATTCAACGTTCCCCTTGCGCTGACGGCACGCGAAGAAGTGGGACTTAAACGCCGGACCAAGATTGAGCGCGGTGTGGAGAGCAGCATCAATTCGCCCAACAACGATCGCCGAAAATCGCATATCGCATGTCCAGGAGAGGTGAGATCGGGAAGGTCCTCAGGGGTCGTGAGGTGATCCCGGAAAAGTAGTGGGACTGGTTTAGGATAGATTTGATTGATGAGTCTCGAAAGTTCGTGGATGGTCGTGGGGCGCGTTTGGGGAATATGGATACGGCCTTCGGGTGGGTCCAAAAATCCTAAAGGGGGTTGAAGAGGACTCACAAGTGCTTCTCGGGTGGTGTTGAGGGGGTCGGAGCTGTACTGAAGCTGCCGTGGAGTGTGTCTAGGAAACGAGAAATAACATAATAATCTACATCATGAAACAAATGAACGCGCCCCCGTTATTTGAAATGGCGCACACGTGTTTAGAGCTCGTCTCGGAAAACCAAAGGGAAACTCTTGGGAACGAAAGGGGCGAGCTTGGACAAGACCACGGGAGGTCGGTGGCTTGGGAGCTCCAGGATCTGTCCGGCAGTGCCACAGGGCTGAGGCCTCCAGAGACAGGGCGTGGTGCAGCTACGCTCATCTTTCTTGCACGCGCCAAGTACAGCAGAAGTCCAGAGACAATGACGTTGGGCTCCACTTTTGCTTCCGACATCTCGCTCAGCAGCGACAGCGCATGCAACCACTGCACTCCCTTCTCGCACGCACTGACCCCAGCGCTGTAGCTGATGACGTTTGGCTCCAGCCTCGCCTTCCGCATGTCGATGAGCAGCGACAGCGCCTGCTGCCAGTGCCCAGCTTTTTCGCACACGCTGATCCCTTCGTTGTAGACGACCACGTTGGGCTTCAGCTTCAAGGTACGCAGTTCATTGAGCAATAAGAGCGCGTACTCCCACTGCCCGTCATCTTCGCAAGCGCAAATCCCAGCGCTGTAGCTGATGACGGTCGGCTCCAGCTTCACATCCCGCATCTCCCTAAGCAACAACACGGCTTGCTCCCACTCCCCACCTTTCTCACACGCACTCATCCCAGCGTTGTAGGTGACCGACATAGGCCGACTGATAAAGCGACATCCGCAAAATCGCAAACGGCATAACCAACGTTTCGCATTAGCGCGCGAATTGCCAAGACCTTTTGCTGCTTCTGCACCCGGAGATGACATGCTGTTGGGACACCCGTCTCGCATCCTGCGGCTGTCCATGTTGTTCCTCCGCTCATGCAACCGATGGGTCGAGCAGCCGCGAGAACTAACCAATAGCGAGCATGACTTCAGCAACAGTAGTACTAACCAATTGCGAGCATGACGTCATGCGACAGCAGTAACACCAAAAACATACATCATATACGCAATGCTTACAACTACGACTATTACTACAACTCCTCCAAATTTTCCTTGTTGAAATAAACTCCCACTCTGCCAATTAGCTGGTCGATGCCGCTCCAATCCGGGTGGCCTCATCCAACCTGTCAAAGACAAAGTCAATGTGTTCGTTTCAGCATGGGCACTCTGTCGTCCAAGTTGCAAAATGCGTGGCAGGAATGGGACAGGGCGCATAACCCGCGCGAAAGGCTGGAATCTCGCTCTCGTCACGGCGCCGCGCTCATTTTCTAAAGAATCCCACCAGCCCTTTGGGCTAAGGCTGTCTAACAAGTTTTTCCTTCCTCTTCCAGAGCCCTCTTCCCTTCGGGGAAGAGTACCCTTCCCCTCCCCTCCCTCAGGTTCTTTGGCGGTGGCCGCGAGGTGGCAGGGGGTTTTCGCCCGAGATAGCTCCAAGAGGACCTCCAGTGCTCCAAGATGGCCTCCAAGATAGATCAAGATAGCCGACGATGGTTCAAGATAGCTTTCAGTATACCTCCAAGAGGCCCGACGAGGGCAACAAGGCGGTTTCAAGTGCTCTAGGCGCCCCCCCCAAGAGGCCAAAATCCTTCAAACACCTAGTCAATGATTTTTGACTTCTCGCCTTTGCGTTTCCGATGCGATTTTGAGGCCCCAAGATGACCCCAAGATGGGCCACGAGAGACCTAAGAGGGGCCCAAGAGGTCCCCCAGACGGCCCCAAGAGCGCCCAAGAGCGGCCCAAGAGTGCCCAAAGAGACGATGTCGAGCGCTTTTGGGGGGGACGGACCCCTTTTGATCAATGGCCTCCAAGATCGCCCCAAAAGCCCTCCAGGGCTCCAAAGAGCGCTAATTTATTCGCGGCGATCAGGGCACGATTGGGGGGGCATAACGTATCCCCCCCCGCGGTGTAGTTCCGGCACCACCGCAGCGTCTGCGCGCACGACGACGACGACGACGACGACGACGACGACGACAAGCGACGACGACGACGACGACGACGAGAACGACGAAGACGACGACGAGGTCGAGCGACGACAACCACGAAGACAACGACCGCGACGACGAGCGACGCCCTGAGGTCTCGCAGAGGTCTCTGGGGGTCTCCGGAGGCCTCGTGCAAAGGCCTGTAAGAGCCCTCCGAAGTCCTCCGATGACGTCCCGAGGCCTTCGAGGGCCTTCGAAGGCGTTCGACGACGACGAGTGACGGAGAGCGACGACGAGCGACGACGACGACGACGACGAGCGACGAGCGACGAGGACGACGACGACGACGACGACGACGACGAGCGACGAGCGACGAGCGACGACGACAACGACGATGACGACGACGACAACGACGAGAGACTACGACATCGACGATGACGAGCGACGAGGACGACGACGACGACGACAAGCGACTACGACTACGACGATGACGAGCGACGACAAAGACGAAGACGACGACGAAAAACGACGAGGGCGACGAGACGAAGGGGAGGTCTGGCGAGCACATGTCTACGACGGCCACCGAGTGGCGAGGGCAGCGAGACCGCAGCAGGCACCACGCGCATGCTCAAGAACATGCCGGACCCTGTCGGGACCACAATGGCCCGTGAGAGGTGCGACATGCGAGTGCCCATAACATGCGAGAACCAATACCCTGCGAGCGCCGGGCATGCTGCGAGCACCAAAGCATCCGAAGCCTGCACGCAACGCGCCACAGTAGCAAATAGCCTACGAGCGCCACAGTAGCATGCGAGGAAACGCAAGTGCTGCGACCGCACCTTGCTGCGAGACTGTGGTGCACGAGCGTACGGCGACAGTGCTGGGGGCGCACTGAGGGGGGGGGGGGCGGGTTTTACGATATGGAGGGGGGCTGGGGGCCAAGACCACCCAAAAAACGCCCCAAGAGG
>CAUYUJ010016327.1:156800-181800 GCA_963575745.1 Prorocentrum cordatum | reverse complement strand
CGCGCTGATGCAAGCACTGTAACTGACTAGGGCTGACCCGTGGACTCCGTCCACGACATCTTTCTGGAATGGTTCTCGGAGGAACGGCGCAGATTGTACCGAAAATCTACAAACACGGCGGCGGCTCGGGCGGCGGCAGCGAGACCGCGCCTTCGTGTCCGAGCTCTTGCAGCGCTGCAGCAGCTTGGCCCAGCGCACTGCTCGTTCACCCCCCTCCTATTGAGGACAGTTTCGAAGTCTCTCGGGGATGTGCGTCGAAGTCGAAGCCCATCTGAGGCGTCTCAGGAGCGCTCGGGGAAGGGCTCGGGAGGCCATCGGGGAAAGCCACCGAAAGCGCCGGGGAGGCTCGCAAGGATCTACAGGGAGGGCCCAAGAGAGCTTCAAGAAAATTTGAAATCCAGTGAACTCTTAAGAGAAACCGCTGTTGGGTCGGCCATCACCTCCGGGCGCGCCTTGATGGTGCGATCCAGTCGCATCACCGCCAACGGGAGGGTTTGTTCGCCATGTCCCATTCTGTTCGCCCAGAGGGTCTGTGGAGGCCTTCGGGCGAACAGAACGGGACAGGGCAAGGAATGGGGAAGACATGTCCGAATCTCCTGGGCCCCCCAGATGCTCGTCCGAAGAATGCGGAGAGGTCCCAGGGTCATATCAATTGGCTGCTGTCCCAGGGGTCCGGTCTGCTTGGCCCGAAGAGTTTGCCAAGGCCCCTGGGGGAACAGAATGGCACAGCATATCGGGCAAAGGGGGGCGGTAGCTGGCCTGTCAGACCCGGCGTTCGTCTTCTGCCCAAGCGGCGCGGGGCCCACGGGCCCCAGGGTTGGCGTCCCGCTGGGATTCCTCTTGTTCGCCCACAGGGTTGGAGGAGGCCTCCAGGCGAACAGAATGGGGCAGGACAATGAATGTGGGAGACTTGTCGCAAGCTCCCAGCCCCCCCAAGTGTGCGCCCGAAGGGTGTGGGGCCGCGTTGGCTCCCTCAAAGGGCCGTCTTGGAGCCGTCTAGGCCCGTCTTGAGGGCGCCGTTTGCCCTGATGGGGCCGTCTTGGTTCGTCGTGGGCCCCTCATGGGCGCGTCCGTAGGCCGTCCTGGGCCCATCGGGGTCCTCGTGGGGCTGTCTTGGAGCCGTCTGGGACCGTGAGGAGGCCGCCTTGGAGTCGTCTTGGGCCCCTCCTGTGCGCCTCCTTGGGCCGTCCTGGGCCCAGCAGGGGCCGTGTTGGCACCCTCTTGGGGCTGTCTTGGAGCCGTCTTGAGCCGTCGCAGCGCGCCTTGGGTTGTGCTGGGTCCGTCTTGGCCCGTCTTGGGGCCTTCCTGGGCGGTTCCTCGGACCCTCCTGGGACTTTCTGGGGCCTCTTGGTGCATCGGACCGCCGAAACGGCGGGAAACGCAAAGGGTGTAACAGTAAACAATGGAAAATTAACGATTTTTGCCAGCTGGGACTCTCTTGCCATCTTGGCCCGTCTTGAGGCCCCGAACGGGCGCGTCCTTGGGCCGTCCTGGGCGCACCCTCCTGGGACCGTCTTGGAATCGTCTTGGGCCGTCTTGAGCGCGCCTTGGGCCGTCCTGGGCCGGTCTGGGGCCGTGTTGGCACCCTCGCGGCGAGGAAGCTCGGAGGCGGGCTCGAGGCCTCTTCGGGGCCATTTTGGAAGCTGTTGGGGCCTCTGTAGGGGCCTCGTTTGGGCTCCTTGGGAGCCTCCTGGGGCCTCTTCGGGGGATTCTTGGCGGCCCCTTGGGGCCTCTTGGGGGCCTGTTTGGGCCTCCTGGCGCCCTCTTGGGGCGGAAGGCTCGGATTTTCGGTCCGTGGTCCCCCTCTTGGCCCCCTCTTGGGCCTGTCTTCGGGCCCTCGTGGGCCGTCTTGAGCGTCTCTTGGGTCGTCTTGGGGCCCTCTTGGGCTGTCTTGGGGCGCTCTTGGAAACCTCTTGGGCCGTTCTGGGGCGCTCTTGGAGGCCTCTTGGGCCGTCTTCGAGCGTCGGAAAGCGGAAAAGGCGAGAAGGCCAAAATCCTTCCAAAACCGTCGTAAAGCGGACGATTTTGAGGCCCAAAACCGTCCAAAACCTCCTGAGGCGGTCCCCTCGTCCGCCCCCCTCGCTTCGAAGCAGTTTTTAAGCCCCGTGGCACCTCTTGGGGATCTCTTTTGGGCTCCTGGGGGCCTCTTGGGCCTCCACTGGATTCGCTGCCCTCGGTCGGCAATCGTCGATCCTACGACGACTCTCCCCAACGGAGAAACATCGAAGGCCCTCGGAGCGTCCAACATTGTTCTTTTGTGCCTTCGATATGCCGGTCGCCTCTCGTCCGCTCCCCCCCTCCTGGAAGCAATTCTGAGGCCACTTAGGGCTTCGTGGGGGCCGTTTGGGGATCTCTTGGGGCGTTTTTGCCTGCGATATGCCTGTCGCCTCTCGTCCGCTCCCCCGCTCCTGGAGGGAATTCTGAAGGCACTGAAGGCTTCGTGGGGGCCGTTTCGGAGCCTCTTCGGCCTTCGTTTGGGCCTCCCGGGGGGGCTCTTAGGGCCCTCTCGGGCCGTCTTGGGTGCCTCTTGGGCCGTCTTGGGGCCGTCTGAGACCCGCCTCGGCGCCTCTTGGGCTGTCGTGGGCCGTCTTGGGCCGCTCCTGGGGTCGTCTTGGGTGCCTCTTGGGCCGTCTTGGGCGCCTCCTGGGCCGTCCTGGGGCCGTCCTGGGGCGTCTTGGGACCGTCTGGGGGCCCTCCTGGCCCGTCTTGGGGCTCTCTTGGGGTCCTCTTCGGCCGTCTTGGAGCGGTCGGGGGGGCTTCTTGGGCCGTCTTGGAGCGTCGGGAAGCCGACGAGGCGAGGAGGCCGAAAACATCGAAAAACACAGTAGAAATCGACGATTTCTGTCGCTCGGGGCCCTCATGGGAGGCCTCTTGGGAGGCCTCTTCGGGCGTCTTGGACGCCTCTTGGGCCGCCTGGGGCGAATCTCGGGCGTCTTGGGCCCATCTTTAAGCGTGCCGGGGCTCTCCGGGGCCGT
Source organism: Prorocentrum cordatum (assembly GCA_963575745.1). NCBI lineage: Eukaryota > Dinophyceae > Prorocentrales > Prorocentraceae > Prorocentrum > Prorocentrum cordatum. The sequence goes on along the minus strand of CAUYUJ010016327.1, from coordinate 178,825 downwards.
CTTGGGGGCTTCGGGGGGCCCTCTCGACATGTCCTGGGGCCTGCCTGGGCGGCCCGGGGCGGCCCGGGGCCAGCCCGGGGCGGTTTCGGTGCATTGGGGCCTGCGCCCTTCTGGCACGCACTGGGCCCTGCAATGTAGTAGAGATGACGTTTGGCTCCACATCTGCTGCCCACATCTCGCCGAGCAGCGACAGCGCCTGCTGCCACTGCTCCCCCTTCTCGCACGCACTGATCGCAGCGCTGTAGCTCCTGACAGTCATCTCTAGCTTCGCCTCCCGCATCTCCTTAAGCAGCGGCACCGCCTGCTGCCACTGACCAACTTTCCCGCACGCGCTTATCCCAGCGTTGTAGCTGACTTGGACTGGGCCGTTAATCAAACTTTGCACTCGTTCCCAAAACAAGAGACCCACGGGCAAAACCGACATAGCCACCAAACTCCCCCGGAAGACAGGACACGGAAAACGACTGTAAATGGATGCATGAGTCATCACGGACCGAAAAGGAGAAAGGTATACCTGGCGGGTACAGTAGCTCGTTTTCTGGGGCGGTGCGCGTGTTCCTGCGAGCTCCGTCGGGGAACGCGTGGCCGCCCCAGCGGACGGAGCCCCTTGCGGGGAGGTCCTTGGGCACAACAAGAGCCCGCCGAGGCTGGGCGGCCTTCCAGCGGCCGCACGTCGATCCAAACAGCGCCCACAAGACAACCAAAGTTCGCTCTGACACCACGAGAGGTCTGGCCCGCCAAGGAAGCAGGCGGTTAGGGTCGGAAGCCTTCGGCACTTGAAGCAGGACAGCGCTTCAGGTAGAGTTCTCGCACTGGGGGTCCGAAACGATCTACGCTCAAATGGCCTGCACTGGACTTTGGGGCAGTCCCAGTCGCAGGGACTTGGACTTTGGGTCCCATCCCGACCAATCCGAGTCTCTTCTGGGCGCAGTCCCAGGCACTCTAGCGCAGATCACGTTGGGCGTCACCTTCGTTTTCCACATCTCACCGAGCAGCGACAGCGCCTGCTGCCACTGCTCCCCCTTCTCGCACGCACTGATCCCAGCGCTGTAGCTGACCATGGCTGATCCGTGGCCTATCAACCCCGAAATCCGTCCGATATGGCACGTTAGGTCAGGACGGAGACATGGGAAAAGCATTCATCATGGTTTGGGACTCGAGCTCCGCCTTTGCCCTTGCGGTGCCGCTGCCTGCCGCGCGGTTGCTGAATGCTGTTGCTGCGTACTGCCGCTGGTAATGCTTGCCGCGGGCTGCGTGCTGCTGCTGCTGCTGCTGCTGTTCGCGGTTGCTGCCGGAGACCGTTGGAGCAGTTGTGCAGCGACCTTCGAATCTCCTGTGGCCGGCAGGGGCTGTCGGACACCCGGGAAGGGGAGCCCGCTGAAATCAGTGAAATAACCTGAGAAAGAACGCTGGGATTCGCGTGTGGAAAGCCTCTGGGGAGCGTCGCGGTGGGGCCCTTCCGGGGCGGCTTCGGATCCTCGTGGGGCGTCGGCAGGTCACCTTGGGCAGTCGTGTAGAGAAATTGTGGTCGTGTCGCCGAGAGGGGGTTGGGGCCCCCCTGGGTCTCATTCAGGGCTTCTTGGGCTCTCTTGGTCTCCTCGGGCCATCGGGGCGTCCTTTGGAGCCTCTGTCTGCTGTTTTAGGGGGTCTGGGAGCGGTCCCAGGGTGTCATGAGGCCATCTTGGGACGGGCTCTAGGCCATGCTGGGGCCGTGTCGAAGCTTGCTGGGCTGCCTTGGAGCTCTCTTGGGCCGTCCTGGGGCACATTGTGGGGCATGTTGGGGCGATCTTTCAAAGGGTCGTTAGGAGCCGTCAGGAACTCGAGGAGACGAAAACGCTGGTTTCCCCCGAGACCTACGGAGAAACATTGCTTCTTTCGTGTGGAGACCCTCTTCGGGTTGATCTTGGGGCGCCTGGCGGTCTCGACGCCATCGTGGGCGGTCTGGAGGCCACCTTGAGTCATCTTGAAGGCTGGTGGTCCTTTTTTCGAACGCTCTTGGGCAACCCGAGGTCGCTCCAACATCGTCAGTACTGATCCGGGATGCCGAGTGGAGCGTCCAGGCGCCTACAAAATCGAGTCCCAGTCCCCTCTCGCATGCAAGGGCCGGTGCAATGTAGTAAGTACTAGGGCTGACCAGTGGACTACTGACCGCGAAAGCTCAATCACACGCAAGAGTGAGGATCACGTGCCAAGCTGTCTGCTTGACTCCTGTCCTGCTTGCGTGTCTCGCTACCCTGGTGACTTGATAGCTGCTGGCCAGATCGCCTGCATTCTGGTGTGCTTGCTTCATTGTTTGCCCGTCCACTCGCTGTAGCTTCCTGCAGCTTGCCTTCTGCTTGGTGCTTCTTTCTGCTGCGCACCAACCTGAATGATGATAATCATCGCCGTTACGGGCTGGTGCTGGCCCTTGCGCCCTGCTGCTCCATGCGGCCTGGCGCTGCTGTGCAGTGCCGGTTGGTGCTGCGCGCCTGAGGGCCATGATGCTGCTGCTGCTTGCTGCCGCTGCCTGCTGGTTCTGTTGTCCGCTGTTGGTTGTTCTTGCTGCTTCAGGGCGCAGGATGCCAACGGCGATGGCGACGGCGACGGCGACGGCGACGAGCTGGCACGCTGCTGCACGCGGCTGCTCCGCTGCCCGCCTCGCGTTGCTGCCGTATGCCGCTGCTGCTCCCGCGCCGCAGGGTGCTGCGCCTGGCCCACCTCTGCTGGCCGGCGCGGCCCGCTGCTCGTGTGCGAGGGGCCGACGAAGCGGGCGGCAGCGGGGAGCCCGGCCGAAAACTGGGAAGGGCCCACCCTGCAAGTTTGGTTGACAGCACAGTGTTGAGCGGTGCTGCAGCCTCCCGGGAGGTCACCGCGAGAAGCCAATGGGGGCGAGAGCGAGGCGCCAGCGGAGAGGAGCGAGAAGCGAGGCGGAGCGAGGAGCATGGAGGGAGAGAGAGAGAGAGAGAGGCGAGGAGCGCGGCGTCCTGGGGTGAAGGGTACACGTCGCTCGGAAGAAGTAGGTAAAAGCATGAAGTAGGAAGGCGGCTTAAGTTGATTGGGTCCAGGCCCCTCCAAGGAACAACAAAACACAGCAAAAACGTGCCGATATTTGGAGCAGGAAGGCGCTTGAAGTAGATTGGGATCTGGGAACCTGCTGGTGCACAGACCTTTTGCACCAACTGGGCCTTGCAACGCCGAGAAAACGTAGGTTAAGCTCGAGTTTGGGGCGTTCGGGCTGGCCAGAAGGGGCCGTCAGAAAAATGGTGGGACGTGGTGGGGGGGACCCCCGCCGACAGCACCAAATCGACCCACGTCGCAGGCAAACATTGTCACGCGACGTCGACCCCAATCGGCCCACGCCACCCTCCGCCATAACAAGACCCCCCGCTCACGGGCGCGGAGAGGTTGACGACGCAAAGCACCTGGTGTCGCAAAGATAGCATGCAACATGGATATCCGAAAAGCACTCTATACCTGTGAGGCGATCCCCACCGAGGGCCCCTTCTGCGCACGCTATCCCCCCGCGGGGGTGTCGTCGGTGCACGCCATCCCCTCCCAGGGCTTTCTCCATGCAGGCTATCCCAAGGTGGTGGATAACATGTAATAAGCTGGCTGGCGGCGCCACATCGCACGCTATCTTTGCGACGCCAACCGTATGTTTGGGTGGTGTCGATCACGGCATTCGAAACCAAAGTCCCCTCAAAATCGGTTCCCGCCGGCTCTGACTGCAACAGGATGTCTGATGTCCTCGAAGCAGTAAAGAAGAAAACCACTATAGTTGAAAGAAGGCGCCGACAAGCGCATACTTGTTGAGAGGATGCAGAACATGCAATCACTTGTTGTCGCTGATGCGCAAGATGCACCCCCCCCCCGCGATCCACCTGGTGCAGTTTGTCGCCGGGGATCCGTTTTTGACAGCCCCGGGGCCCGAAAACCGCCCCCTAGAGCCGAAAGAAGCGAAAAACCTTCCTGCACCCAGCGCCTCGCACCTGCCTCGCCGAAGCCAGTGCTGGGCCACCCCAGGCCCCCCGCCGGGCCCCAACGTGGGCCTGCCTCCGCTCCCTGACCGGTGCCCGCCTCCCGTGGGTCTGCCTCCGCTGGGCCGCGGCTGGCCTTGCTGCCTGCCGGCGGCGACCGCGAGGCCCGCCCCCCGGCTCGGTGCCCTCTCGGTCACGAGCGGTGAACGTATCTACATCCGCGCCCTCGCGGTCCGGACGCTGGGGCGCGAGCCAGCGGCTAGTCGCACGGATACGCTCCGCGCTGGGCATGCGCGAGAAAGCACACCCTGTCCGCGGGGTCGCGGCCCAAGGGCCCCGCCCGCGAGACCGCGGATATGGATGGCTTTCGCCCACGACTCGGGGCCGCGTCATGGCCAATCTCGGGACCTACGGAGCCTGGGCTGCGCCGTGCGTCGGCGGCGAGCCGAGGGGGAAAAATCGACGTGCTCTGACGTTTCTCTGTTGATCCCACAAGGGTTCCAGCCTTGCGGGTGCATTCCAGCAGCTGCGCCTCGCCGAGCCCTGGGGTACCCGGGTCGTCCCGAACGGCCGCTGGAGACCCAACTTGGGCGCCGAAGACCAAACTCGACGGCGCGCCGAGGGTGGACGTGCGAGGGGGCAGGCCTTCTCAAAGGCGGCGGGGCGTCTGAGAAGGCCCCCGGGGCTTTCCGGGACGCCCTCTGTGTTTCCCGAGGAGGCTCAGAAAGCTTACCAGAAGGCCAGATGAGCCTTCTGGAAAGGCCCGCCCCCTCTGCCTTACCCCCTGGGCGCGCCGCTGTCTCTTTAAGAGGTCTGACGCGCGCACTGGCCCTGACATGTTGAGTAGAGCACAGGGACGACGTTGGGCTCCATCTTTGCTTCCCGCATCTCGCCAAGCAGCGCTAGCGCATGCTTCCACTGGCCCCCCTTCTCGCAGGCACTGATCCCAGCGCTGCAGCTTATGACGTCGAGTTCCAAATCAAGTGCAACAACCTCGCTGAGCAACGCGAGCCCGTGCTCCCACTGCTGGCCCTTCCCGCACGCGTTGATGGCAACAGTGTAGAAGGACGGGCTGACTTTTGCCTGCAGAAGCGATGCCTCGCGGAAAAGCTTTAGCGCAGCGACCCACTGCTTGTTGCTCCCGCATTCCAGGATGGCTCTCGTGAGAGACGAGCCACCTGGTCGAACTCCCCGCTGCATGCCCAGCATCCACCAAGAACCGTATCACGAACCATGTGTTTCGCACAATCTCTGCGCAAAGACATAGTCCGTGGCAACCTGGCACAAGCCCCCTCCCGCTTCAAGCCATGACCACTCAAACTAGAACGGCTACAGGCAAGAAGGCAACGGAGTGCATTGCACCCTGCGTGAACGGGGACGAGGCTTCACCTACTGGAAATGGAATCGACTCGAACACTGAAGTTCGGGCTGCTTCGATTCCCCGAACACTTTTTTGCAGGCAGGTGCGTTCCACCAAAATAGCGAAAACAAAATGGCGAAAACCATCCCCAGTGAGACACGTGCGACGAATATAGAGGGGTAATGACTATGTACGCCCAGCATCCGCAACGCGCTAGTGGCACTCGGGCGTGTCCTCCGATCGGAGAGATGGTATGCAAAACCAGCTGGTCGCAGCCTCGCAAAAAAAAATCTGGACAATCTGACCTGTACGTGCCCGAGAAAAGTAGCAACGTGCCATGCGGCAGCGACAGTGGCCCAAACATCTCGGAGTCCCTCCAACCGCCTGCTCTAATGTAACTGCCCCCTCCCCACGGAACGCACGTGTGTCCAGTGGCGAATTCTGCCAACTGCCATATGACTCTGTGATCCAGAATTCGCCGCCGAGCCACCGGGTACGCCGACACATGGCAGAATGCCGGGTGCTGTCTGGCAGGGCCTCCACTGGTCTTCTGCAGGACGCCGTCCCCCTCGACGCACGGTGTTGCGTGCACCGCTCCCCCCCCCTCCCAAAGGCCCCTTGGGCGTCCCGACGCCCTCGAGGGCTTGCAGGACGGCGCGCGGAGACCACCCATGCCGCCAAGATGTCCGAATCTTGAGGCGAAAACGGGAGAGGATTAAAATTGGGTGAGGATAGATCGAAAACTTCTGAGATCCGGCGGCCCTGGAGGATGCAGCGGGCGCCGCGCCCTTCCCAGAGCGCTCAGGAACGCTCTGAGAGCGTCCCGGAAAGCTCTGGAACGGAGTTATCTTCGTCCTAGCCCCAACCGAAATCTTGCCTCAAGAAGAATCCATTAAACCCCGAAGAGCACCCCGAGATGCGACACCTGGGCCCATGGAAGACTTCCAGGACACCAAAGAGAAGGCCAAGAGTCACGCCGAAAGGCCCCGACTGATTCAAAACAGATGTCCACCTCAGTTGAGTGGGCGCGTTAGAATGCCCGCCTGTTGGTCTTATAATTCCCAACCAGCCTTTGGTGTTGGATCCTCGTTTTGAGGAGACGGTCCCCGCGTTCCTTCTCCTTCTCTCGTCCTCCTGCTCCTCCTCCTCGTCCTCGTCCTCCTCCACCTCCTCCTCCTCCTCCTCCCTCCTCCCGTTACCCCCCTCACTTTGGCACACCCCGCACATAGGGGACTCTACCAACGGCCCCACTGGCACCGCCCGCATGCGGCAGCCACCACCCAGCACAGCGCTTCGTGGCCCCACAGGGAGCTCCACCGAAGGACCCAGTGGCACGGTCCGCATGTGTCAGCCACCACCAAATACAGCGCTTCGTGGACCCACGGGGAGCTCCACCGAAGGTCCCAGAGGGACAGACCGCATGCGTCAGCCACCCAGCACAGCGCTTCGTGGCCCCATAAGGGGCTCCACCGAAGGCCCCAGCGGCACCGCCCGCATGCGCCAGCAACCACCCAGTACAGCGTTTCGTGACCCCACAAGGGAGCATCACCGAAAGTCCCAGAGGCACTGCCCGCATGCGTCAGCCACCACCCAGTATAGCGCCTCGTGGCCCCGTAGGCGGCTCCACCGACGGCGTCAGTGGCACCGCCTGCATGCGTCAGCCACCCAATATAGCGTGGCGTGGCCCCACAGAGTGCTCCAGTGGGACAGACCGCATGCGCCAACCACCACTCAGTACAGCGCTTCGTGGCCTCACCACCGCCCGCGTGCGTCAGCCACCACCCAGCACAACGCCTCGTGGCCCCATCGGGAGCTCCACAATCGGCCCCACCAGCACCGCCCGCATGCGTCAGCCACCACCCAGCACAGCGGTTCGTGGGGCCATAGGGAGCCCCACCGAAGGACCCAGTGGCACCGCCCGCATGCACCAGCCACCACCCAGCACAGCGCTTCGTGGCCCCATAGGGAGCTCCACCGAAGGTCTCAGCGGGACCGCCCGCATGCATCAGCCACCACCAAATACAGCGCTTCGTGGCCCGACAGGGAGCTCCGCCGAAAGTCCCAGTGGTGGCTTCGGTGGAGCTCCGTATGGGGCTACGAAACGTTGCTGGGTCGGTGGGGGGGGGGGGCGCATGCGGGCGGTGTCACTGGGGGTTGGCGGAGCCCCCAATCAATCAATAGGGCCGCGAAATGCAGTACTGGGTGCCACAGAACGTTGTACTGGGTGGTGGCTGACGCATGCGGGCGGTGCCCCCAGTACAGCAGTTCGTGGTCCTGTAGAGAGCCCAAGTGGTCCGCCCGCATGCGACCCCCCACCCAGTACAGCGCTTCGTGGGCCCATTGGGAACCCCACCGAAGGCCCCACTGGCACCGCCCGCATGCGTCCCCCTCCCAGTATGGCGTGTCGCGGGCACACAAGGAGCTCCACCGAAGCCCCCAATGGCACCGCCCGCATGCGCCGGCCACCACCCAGCACAGAATTTCGTGGCCCCGTAGGGAGCGTCATTGTCCACCCGCATGCGACCCCCCACCCAGTACACCGATTCGTGGGCACATTGGGAGTTCCACCGAAGGCCCCACTGGCACCGTCCGCATGCGCCCCCCTCCCAGTATGGCCTTTCGTAGGCCTACAGGGAGCCCCACCGAAGCCCCCACTGGCAACGCCCGCATGCGTCGGCCACCACCCAGCACATCGGTTCGTGGTCGCACAGGGAACTCCACCGAAGCCCCCACTGGCACCGCCCCGTGTACATCGGGGCGTGGCCCCGTCGGGGGCCCCGAGGGTCCGCCCGCATGCGACCCCCCACCGTGTACAGCGCTTCGTGGGCCCACTGAGAGTTTCACCGAAGGCCCTAGTGGCACCGCCCGCATGCGTCCCCCTCCCAGTCTAGCGCTTCGTGGGCCCACAGGGAACTCCACCGAAGCCCCCACTGGCACCGCCCGCATGCGTCGGCCACCACCCGGTGCAGCGTTCCGTGGCCCCGTAGGGAGTCCCAGTGGTCCGTCCGCATGCGTGCCCCTCCCAGTATGGCGTGTCGCGGGCCCACAGGGAGCCCTTCCGAAGCCCCCACTGGCGCCGCCCATATGCGTCGGCTACCACCCAGCACAGCGGTTCGTGGCCCTGTAGGTAGCCGCCCGCATGCGACCCCCACCCAGTACAGCGCTTCGTGGGCCCACTGAGAGTTCCACCGAAGGCCCCAATAGCACCGCCCGCATGCGTCCCCCTCCCAATATAAGGTTTCGTGGGCCCACAGGGAGCTCCACCGAAGCCCCCACTGGCACCGCCCGCATGCGTCGGCCACCACCCAGCACAGAATTTCGTGGCCCCGTAGGGAGCCCCAGTGGTCCGCCAGCATGCGACCGACCACCCAGCACAGCGCTTCGTGGGCCCATTGGGAGTTCCACCGAAGGCCCCAGTGGCACCGCCCGCATGCGTCCCCCTCCCAGTCTAGCGCTTCGTGGGCCCACACACAGGGAGCTCCACCGAAGCCCCCACTGGCACCGCCCGCATGCGTCGGCCACCACCCAGTACAGCGTTGCGTGGCCCCGTAGGGAGCTCCACAGAAAGACCCCAGTGGCACCGCCCGCATGCGTCTCCCCCAACCAGTACAGGGTTCCGTGGCCTCATCGGGAGCTCCAGCGAGGGGCACCGCCCGCATGCCTCCGCCACACACAGTACAGCGTTTCGTGGCCCGTAGGGAGCCCCACCGAAAGCCCATGTGACACCGCCCGCATGCGTCTCCCCCACCCGTTACGGCTCGTCCCTCACGCGTTTCGTGGCCCCATAGGGAGCTCCACCGAACGCAACACCCACAATGCGCTACTCACAACTGCATACGGTTGGGCCATTCGCCAGGATAATGTTTTCTAGGGCCGCCCCCGCCCTCCCCGTGCGCGTAGCTCTGAAATCGCTCCCTGTGCAATTGCTGTCCTGCGCTCCCTTCGGCCTCGAAACGGACAAGATGACCTCCAAGACGACTTCCAAGGCAATCAAGATGACACCAAGACGGCCCAAGATGGCCCAAGACGGCTCAAGAGACTCCCAAGACGGCCCAAGGGGCTCCAAAGAGACAGCCTCAAACTGCTCAAGAGGCTCACAAGGCGGCCCAAGAGGGCTTCAAGAGGCCACCCAAGAGAGTCCAAGAAGGCACATAACATTGTGCTTCGTTAGGTGTTTGAAATATGCTGAGGCTCTAGTCTATGTGTGTTTCCCACCGCACAAGATGGCCCAAGGGGCTTCCAAGATAGGTCCAAGACAGCCCGAGTCGGCCCAAGAGGACCCCCGGATCGCCCAAGAGGTTCCTAAGAGGGCCCAAGACGGCCCTGAAGCGCTCCAAGAGAGGCCTCCAAGACGGCCCCCGAATGCGTCCGACGGGCCGATCACTTCCTAAAACAGCCCAACCGCCCCAAGAGGCCCCCAAGAGGCAAGAGGCCCCAGGAGGCCCCCAAGAGCCCAAGAGGCCCCCAAGAGGCCCCCAAGAGGCCCCCAAGAGGCCCCCAAGAGGCCCCCCAGGAGGCTCCCAGGAGGCCCCACAAGGGTCCCAAGAAGCTTTTTCCTCCTCGTCATCATTTCCTCCCTTTCCTCCTCCTGCTGCTGCTGGCACTGCTGAAGGGAGGACTCCGAAGCAACCGCGCGAATAAGCAAACAAGCGCCAGGGGACAACGCAACTCATGACGTCGCAGCACCTCCCAAACGCTGCTGCAGGGAATCGGCGTACGGGCCCAGAGACATGAAAAAGCCTTTGGCGTTCTCAGGTACCACATCCCTGGGAAAGCTCTCTCTGGGCCCCAGCAGGACAATCCTCCAAGAAACTTGCAGCGAGGAACCTACACAAAGCCGACGGGTAGGCATCGAGAGGAGAGGTGCGATACGATCCCGACCCGTCCCTCCCCACGGCCGCAAGGTGCCCTCCGGGGGAGTAGGACAATTTTTGAGGTGCCGAATTGAACTTTCCGACTCCTCATCGGGGAGTCGGGGAGTCGGCCAGTCGGCCAGTCGGGGAGTCGGGGATTTCATCCCAGCACTGTAAACGTGTTCCAAATGCCCCTGGGGGGCTCGGACACGTGAAAACACGTGGACCGCCCGAGATCGGACCAAGCGTGAAAACACATGTCCCTTTCGCGCCAGAGCGGAAGAAGCGTGAGAACATTTGGGTCCCTTTCGCTCCACAGCGGAACAAACGTGAAAACACTTTGGTCAATTTCGCGCCAGAGCGGAACAAACGTGAACGCACGTGGGTCCCTTTTCGTCAGGCTGGGACATGCGTGAAAACACGTGGGCCCTTTTCGCGCCACAGCGGAACAAGCGTGAAAGCACGTGTGTCCCTTTCTAGGAAGGCACCAACTATACACCAACACCGATCCTGGCCAGGATCACCCTGGGCCCAGGATCGGTGTATACGCCCTCCTGCCTTGGGCAAGAAGGCATATACACCGATCCTGGGCCCAGGGTGATCCTGGGCTGGGATCGGTGTTGGTGTATAGTTGGTGCCCTCCGACTTTCGCGCAAGAGCGGAACAAGCGTGAAAGCACGTGGGTCCCTTTCGCGCCAGAGCGGAACAACCGTGAAAACAAGTGGGTTCCGTTCGCCCCAAAGCGGGACAAGCGTGAAAGCACGTGGGTCCCTGTCTCGCGCCAGAGCGGAGCAAACATGGAAACACATGGGTCCCTTTCGCGTCAGACCCGGACAAGCGGACAAGCGTGAAAACACGTGGGTCCTTTTCGCGCCACAGCGGAACAAACGTGAAAACAGGTGTCCCTGTCGCTCCAGAGCGGAACAAGTGTGAGAACACGTGGGTACCTGTCGCCCCAAAGTGCAGCAAGCGTGAAAACACGTGGGTCTATTTCGCTCGAGAGCGGGACAAGCGTGAAAGCACGTGGGTCCCTTTCGCCGCAGGAGGCCTCCCCAGGAAGCCGCAGCCAGAGCAGAACAAACGCGAGAAACGTGGGCCCCTTTCGCGCCAGAGCGGAACAATCTTGAAAAGACGTGGGTCCCTTTCGCCCCAGAGCGGAACAACCGTGAAAACACGTGGGCCGTTTCGCGTCAGACCGGGACAATCGTGAAAGCACTTGGGTCCATTTCGCCCTCGAGCGGAGCAAGCGTGAAAGCACGTGGGTCTATTTCCCTCCAGAGCGGAACCAGCGTGAAAACATATGGGTCCTTTTTCGCGCCCCAGAGCGGAACAAGCGTGAAAACACGTGGGCCCTTTTCGCGCCAGAGCGGAACAAGTGTGAGAACACGTGGGCCCCTTTCGCGCCAGAGCGCAGCAAAGCACGTGGGTCCTTTCCGCGCCAAAGCGGAACAATCGTGAAAACATGTGGGTCCTTTTTCGCGTCAGGCCCGGACAAACTTGAAAACACATGGGTCCGCTTTCGCCCCAGAGCGGAACAAATGTGAGAACGTGGGTACCTTTCGCCCAGGAGCGGAACAATCGTGAAAACACGTGGGTCCATTTCGCTCCAGAGCGGGACAAGCGTGGAAACACGTGGGTCCCTGTCGCGTCAGACCAGGACAAGAGTGAAAGCACGTGGGTCCCCTTTCGCCCCTGAGCGGAGCAAACGTGCAAACGCGCGGGTCCCTGTCACCCCCAGAGCGGAACAAGCGTAAAAACATGTGGGTCTTTCTCACGCCAGAGCGGAACAGACGTGAAAACACGTGGTTCCCTTCCGCCCCAGAGCGGAAGAACAAGAAAACCAGCTTTTCGCCCGAGACATTCTCAACACCCCCTGATGCTAGACATCCGCCTGGGCGACCTGGACACGTGAAAGCAAGCGTCTCGCTCGAGACATCCTCGACGCATCTTCATGTTAGACATCTGCCTGGGCGACCTGGGCAAGTGAAAATAAGCGTCTCGCTCGACTCGTTCTCAACACATCATCATGCGAGACATCTGCCTGGGCGACCTGCACGCGTGAAAACAAGCGTCTCGCTCGAGACATCGTCAACAAATCCTCATGTTAGACATCTGCCTGGGCAACCTGGACGCGTGAAACCAAACGTCTCGTTCGAAACAACCTCAAGACCTGAGCACGCGAAAACAAGCATTTCACCTGAGAGATCCTCTGAATTCTGGCCCCCAGGAGAGGAACAATCTATAACACAAAGCAAGCGTTTCGCTGGAGACAACCTCAACAATTTCTGCAAAACAAGGGTTTCGCTCCAGACATCTGCAACAAACGAAAAAATGTACTTTACCGCATGATTCTCATGTTTATCAATCGGAATTTCAAACATGCTAAACTGTGTTCTTTCCCAGCCCTTCGCGACCTGGTTATTTATGACAAAAGAAATGCGCCGGCACTACGCAAGTCGAGGACCGGCACTTGGTTTACCAACTGAAAGAGAACCCTGGGCCTATGCGCGGTCCTGGAACATGATCGACCCACGAACCCGGAAAGGAATATAGACATGTAAAGCATGGCGACGTCTCAAAAACACCCGATTGGGCGACGGGCAAATGCAATGCTGAGTGTATCGATCTTGATGTACCGTGCCGAGGGCTGTGCTGTGCTGCGCCGTGCTGAATTGCGATGTGCCATGCCGCGATTGTGCTCTATAGCGTTGTGGATTGAGTCCTCCTTTGCATCCGAGTCCTGACCGAACTGATCTGGATCTTAGACTCGAGCTGCCTCAGCACATATAGCTGCCCCCGAGCTAGTTGACAGGGGGACATGCCAGGAGGACACGCCGCGGAACGTCCAACGGGACGAGCCAGGCGACGAGCCAGGGAACGTGCCATTGGGACGCACCGCTGGACGTGCCAAGGGGACGCGCTACCGAACGTGCCAATGGACGTGCCACGGGACGTGCCAGGGGACGCGCCGCGCGACGTGCCAGGGTGACTCGCCACGGGACGCGCCACGGAACGTGCCAGGGAACGTGCCAAGTTGCAATGCTGAGTGTATCGCTCTTGATGCACCGTGCCGAGGGCTGTGCAGTGCTGCGCCGTGCTGAATTGCGATGTGCCATGCCCCCGTTTCGCTCAACACATCCTCATGCTAGACATCCGCTTGGGTGAAGTGGATACGTGAAAACAAGCGGCTGGCTCGAGACCTCCTCAACACATCTTCATCTTAGACGGCGGCCTGGGTGACCTGGGCACGTGAAAACAAGCGTTTCGCTCGAGACGGTCTCAACACCTCCTCGTGCTAGACATCCGCCTGGGCGACCTGGACACATAAAAGCAAACGTCTCGCTCGAGGCATCCTCAACACATCTTCATCTTAGACATCCGCCTGGGCGACCTGGACACGTGAAAACAAGCGTTTCGCTCAAGACATTCTCAACACATCCTCATGTTAGACATCCGCCTGGGCAACCTGGACACGTGCGAACCAGCGTCTCGATCGAGACTTCCTCAACACATCCTCATGCTAGACATCCGCTTGGGCGAAGTGGATACGTGAAAACAAGCGGCTGGCTCGAGACATCCTCAACACATCTTCATCTTAGACGGCCGCCTGGGTGACCTGGGCACGTGAAAACAAGCGTTTCGCTCGAGACGTTCTCAACACCTCCTCGTGCTAGACATCCGCCTGGGCGACCTGGACACATAAAAGCAAACGTCTCGCTCGAGGCATCCTCAACACATCTTCATCTTAGACATCCGCCTGGGCGACCTGGACACGTGAAAACAAGCGTTTCGCTCAAGACATTCTCAACACATCCTCATGCTAGACATCCGCCTGGGCAACCTGGACACGTGCGAACAAGCGTCTCGATCGAGGCTTCCTCAACACATCCTCATGCTAGACATCCGCTAGGGCGACCTGGACGCGTGAAAACAAGCGTCCCGATCGAGACTTCCTCAACACATCCTCATGCTAGACATCAGCTTGGGCGACCTGGACGCGTGAAAACAAGCGTCTCACTCGGGATATCCTCAACAAATCCTCACGCTAGACATCTGCCTTGGCAACCTGGACGCGTGAAACCAAGCGTCTCGCTCGCGACAAGTTCAAGATCTGGGCACGTGAAAACAATCATTTCACCTGAGACATCCTCTGAATTCTAGTCCCCAGGAGAGGAACACTACACAACACAAAAGAAGCGTTTCGCTCGAGACATCCTCAACCATTTCTGAAAAAACAAGCGTTCCGCTGGGGATATCATCAAAACAAATTGCGCCGGCCCTACGCGACCTCGTTATTTATCGCAAATACTTTCGCTGGCCCTACAGCCGTCAATTCGGGGGATGAACAGGTGAAAGAGAACCCTGGGCTCAGGCCGGTTCCGGGAAAAAGAGTCCCCAAGAGGGCCCCAAACTGCCCCAAGAGATCCCAAGAGGCCACGAACGCGCAGGCAAACGCCTGCGATGGTACAATACGAGCGGGCGGGATGAGCGACGCGATTACGTAAATTCTATAGACACGTACCAACCAGTCGTTGATTGAAAATGGTCGTTTTCTTGTCTGGCTTCCTTGAACTCGACGAAAGCGCCAAACGAACACCATTGCCCTGGTTGCAAGGCGCCGAATTCCACTTTGATGTAGTATGCGATGCCCCTCGGCCGCGCTCGCTGCCTCCTCAGTCCGCGGTCTCAGCAGAGCTCCAGGTCTGCATACAGCCAGAACAATACATCAACATCATCATCATCATCATCATCATCATCATCATCATCATCATCATCATCATCATCATCATCATCATCATCATCATCATAATCATCATAATCATCATCATCATAATCATCATCCTCATCCTGATCGTGTTAATCCTCATCACCAGCATCATTATCATCATAGCATCATCACCACCATCAGCATCATCATCAGCATCTTCATCAGCATCAGCATCACCATTAACACCGCCATCATCACCATTACCACTACCATCATCACCATCATCAGCATCAGCATCATTATCAACAAGGCCATCAACATCATCGCCGTCCACCATCACCATCACCATCACCATCATCATTACCTCATCATCACCATCATCACCATCACCATCACCATCACCATTATCATCACCATCACCATCACCATCACCATCACCACTGCCATCACCATCAGCATTACCATCACTACTACCGTCGCCATCATCGGTCATCATCACTGTCACCATCACCATCACCCTCATCACCAAACCAAAACTAACGCCAGCATCATCACCATCATCACCATCACACCCACAACCATCATCATCATCATTATCATCGTCATCATCGCCATCAACGTCATGAGCATCATCACCATCAGCATCATCATCAACAGCAGCAGCAGCGGCATCATCATCATCATCATCATCAGCATCATCATCATCACCATCATCATCATCATTGTCATTGTCATTGTCATCAACATCAGCATCATATTCATCATCATCGGCAGCAGCAGCAGCATCCTCATCAGCTTCATCGTCATCGTCATCATAATCATCGTCATCAGCATCAGCATCATCGTCATACTGTTCGTCATCATCATCAGCATCATGATCGTCATCATAGTTTGCATCATCATCATCATCATCATCATCATCATCATCATCATCATCATCATCATCATCATCATCAGCATCGTCGTCATGATCATACGCATCATCAGAATCTCTCCAATCCCGCCCCGCGCGCCGCCCCATGAAGTGGCGCCTTCGCCACGGCCCGGGCAGCCTCGCGCGCGATCCGCTCGTCGTCCGGGTGCGCTATGCCGAGGACCTTTAGCGCCCTCGCCTCCGGGGCGGGGGGGGGCGTCAGGGGCGAGTTCGGGGCCGGGCGGGCATCTCCATCTCTCTTGTCGTCCTCCTCGCTCCTCCTCCACGCGCTCCGTTCGCTCCTCCTCCTCCTCCTCCTCCTCCTCCTTCTCCTCCTCCTCCTCCCTCTGCTCCTCCTCGCTCCTCCTCCTCCTCCTCCTCCTCCTCCTCCACCTCCTCCTCCGCCTGCTTCCTTCACGCCTCCGCTTCTCCTCCTCCCACCGACCCACCCCTTCTCCTTCCCCACCCCCACTCCTCCCCCTCGTGTTTGTGCTGCCTTCTCCTCTCTCCCCTCCGTCCTCCCTCGCGCTTCCGCTCGCCACCCTCGCGCTCCCCCAGCCTCCTCTTCCTCCTCCTCCTCATCCTCCTCCTCCTCCTCCTCGCACTCATGCTGCCTACTCTCTCCGCTGGTCCTCCTCCCAGGCCGCCTCACTCACCTCGCTTCGCGCGACGCGTGGTCACCTTCGCGCCCCCGCGCCGCTCCTCCCCCCCGCTGGCTCCCACGCACGAGACGGGGCGGCTATCAGGCACGCGGAGCGCGGCCACGCGCTCTGGCGACGGTGTGTTCTGCTCCTGCTCTGCCGGGGCTCTGCCGTCGTGGCCGCGTCCTTGCTTGCTCGAGCTCGGCCTCGAGCAAAGCACACCACCATTGCTGCTGCTCCTGCTCCTGCTACTGCTACTCCGACTTTTCTCTAAGGCAACCGCAACATGATCGACCCACGAACCCGATCTTGACGTACCGTGCCGAGGGGGTTGTTGTGCCGTGCCGAGCGGGATTGCGATGTGCCGCGCCGCGATTGTGCTCTGTAGTGTTGTGTATCGAGTCATTATTAGCATCCGAGTCCTGACCGAACTGATCTGGATCTTAAGCTCGAGATGCCTGAGCACAGAGTAGCTGCCCCAGAGCCAGTTCCAATCGAGACTTGCGGGACGCTCCTGCAACTCAAGCTCAAACTCCGACTCAGCTCCGAAAAGGGACGACACGACACGGGAAACAGGCTCACGGACGCGCCACGGGATGTGCCAGGGGCGCAGTAGGGGATGCGCCAGGGGGCGTGCCAGGGGGCGTCTTAGGGGACGTGCCCTTGACGTGCATGGGACGTGCCAAGGCGCGTACCACTGGGCGGGCCAGAGGACGTCATGCCAGGGGACGTGGCAAAGGGCGCACCACGGAAAGGGCAGGGGAAACGCCTGAGGGAGAGCCAGGAAACGAGACAGAGGACGAGCAAGGGAATGTGCCACGCCAAGGGACGTGCTAGTGGACGTGCCAGGGCAAGTCACGCCAGAACGATGGAAGGGATTCACCAGAGGACGGGTCAGCGCGCCATGGGACGCCCCACGGACGGGCGGGGTTGGGCTGCGACAAATGTTTCGCTTGAGACATCCTCAACACATCCTCATGTTAGATATCCGCCTGGGCTACCTGGGCACGTGAACACAAGCGTGTCGCTCGAGGCATCCTCAATGAATCCTCTATGCTAGACATCGGCCTGGGCGACCTGGACACGCGAAAAAAACGTTTCGCTTGAGACATCCAGCCAAAATCCCACCAGCCCTCTGGGCGTCGGTGGTTTAGGGCGGTTCCTCTTCCACCCCTCCTTCTTCCCCTTCGGGGAGGGGTTTACCCCTCCCCCTACCCCTTCCCCATGGACCTGGACAAGGGGTTCCGCGAGTCGTCGGAGCGTCCGAAACGGCCTCGGCGAGGAAGCCAAAATCACAGATTTTACTAAAGTTTTGGCCCCATTTTGGCCTTCTGGGGGGGGGGCGACGCTGATTAATGCTCCCCTCTTGTTTGATCGATCTCCTCCGAGATGGCCCCAGAGGCGCTCCCAAGGGTGCCCCAAGAGGACCCCAAGAGGTGGCCAGGAGGCCCCAAGAGGCCCCCAGGTTGCACCCAAGAAGCTCCCAAGAGACCTCCGAGAGGCCCCCCAGAGGCACTTAAGACGCTCCAAGAGGCCTCGGCGAGAATGCTAAAACCATTGAGTTTACGTAGGTTGTGGCAACATGTTGACCTCCCGGGTGGGGGGGCACTGATTAAGATGACTCCAAGAGCGCCTGGGAGAGCCCAAGATGACCTCCAAGATGGCTCAAGATATCCCTAGATGCCTCAAGATGGCTCTCACGATGCTCCAAGAGGCCCCAAGACCGCTCCAAGGCGGCTTCAAGTGGCCAAAGAGCTCCCCCAAGAGGCGCCCAGGAGGCCCCAACTGGCGCCGAAGAGGCCTTCAAGAGGCTCCCAACAGACCCCCAAGAGGCCTCAAGAAGTAATCGAGGCACCCAAGACGCTCTAAGAGGCGTCCGGGACCGCCACGAGGACCCCAAGACGCTCCAAGAGGCCTCCACTGGGGGACGCTTCCTCTGTGTGCTGCCCACTTCCCTGATCGAGGCAATTCCTCTGGGCCTCGTTTCTGGATGGGCTGGTGGGGTTACTTTTCCGGTCGCGGCCGCGAGAGAAAGGTCAGGCGGCAAGAAGCAAAATCCGGGGCACGAACGAGGCTAATTAGCTAAACAGGCACAGGCCGGCCGGCCCGCTCACAAAGCAGCCGCGAAGCTGAAGGGGAGCTGACGGCATGGGTATCCTGAGAGCTCGAGCACGTGCACAGACAAAATGTCATGGAATTCGGAGCCTGCCAGTATGAGACGTGAACCAGGATAACCTAGCCCGTCAATCTGAGTGGGGGCACGACCCACACAGTAGGGACTTGAACCAGGATGGTCAAGTCCGTCGTGCTGAGGGGGAGCAAGTGGGAGGCCATTGGAGTGAGTCGCCAGCGGGGCTGGTGGGGTTACGCGAAGCGGCTAGAATTCTCATGCTGGACATCCGCCTAGGAGACCTGGACACGTGAAAACAAGCGTTTCGCCCGAGACATTCTCAACACATCCTCATGTTAGACATCAGCCTGAGCGACCTGGACACGTGAAAAATAATGGTTCGCTCGAGACATCCTGAATACATCCGCCTTGGCGACCTAGGCAGGTGAAAACAAGCGCTTCGCTAGAGACATCCTTTACACATTCTCATGCTAGGCATCCGCTGGGCGACCTGGACACGTGAAAACAACGTTTCGCTCGATACAATCTCACCACGTGTTCTTACTGGACATCCGCCTGGGCAACCTGGGCACGTGAAAACAAGCGTCTCGTCCGAGACATCCTCTACACATCCTCATGTTGGATATCAGCCTGGGCGACCTGGGCACGTGAAAACACGCGTGTCGCTCGAGACATCCCCAACACAGCCTCATGCTAGACATCCCCCTGGGCGACCTGGACACATGAGAACAAGCGTCTCGCTTCAGATATCCCCAACAAATCCTCATGTTAGACATCTGCCTGGGCGACCTGGACCCGAGAAAACAAGCGTTTCGCTCAAGCCTCCCCCAACTCTGCAAAACGAGCGTTTCACTCGAGACATCGTCAACAAATTATGTAAAACAAGCGCTTCGCTCGGGAAATACTCAGAAAAATATCCACGAGCCCACCAGCTCCTTATAATGCATCAAAGAAAAAATCCGCCAGCCCGCCTCAAGCCGGGGCCAGGGGGTCAACCATCTAAAACAGAACCCTGGACCCAAATCCTGTCCGGAAACATGATCGACACACGAACCCAGAAAAGGTTCAAGAAATGTAAGGTACGGCAACGGTTCAAAAACGCCTGATTGGGCGACGGGCAAATTCGATGCTGAGTGTATCAATCTTGATGTACCGTGCCGAGGGCTGTGCTGTGCTGCACCATGCTGAATTGCGATGTGCCATGCCGCGATTGTGCTCTACAGCGCTGTGGGTCGAGTCATCCTTTGAATCAGAGTCCTGACCGAACTGATCTGGATCTTAAGCTCGAGCTGCCTGAGCACATAGTAGTTGCCCCAGAGCTGATTGACAGGGGGATATGCCAGGAGGACGCGCCGCGGAACGTCCCAAGGGACGCGCCAGGCGACGTGCCAGGGGACGTGCCATGGGGACGCACCGCGGGAGGTGCCAAGGGGACGCGCTTCGGAACTTTCCAATGGACGTGCCACGGGACGTGCCAGGGCACGCGCCGCGCGACGTGCCAGGGAGACTCGCCACGGGACGCGCCACGGAATGTGCCAAGGAACGTGCCAGGTTGCAATGCTGAATGTATCGACCTTATAATGTACCGTGCCGAGGGCTGTGCTGTGCTGCGCCATGCTGAATCGCGATGTGCCATGCCGAGATTGTGATCTACAGCGTTGTGAATCGAGTCCTCCTTTTCATCCGAGTCCTGACCGAACTGATCTGGATCTTAAGCTCGAGCTGCCTGAGCACATAGTAGCTGCCCCAGAGCTGATTGACAGGGGGGCATGCCGGGAGGACGCGCCGCGGAACGTCCCAAGGGACGCGCCAGGCGACGTGCCAGGGGACGTGCCATGGGGACGCACCGCGGGAGGTGCCAAGGGGACGCGCTTCGGAACGTGCCAGTGGACGTGCCACGGGACGTGCCAGGGGACGCTCCGCGCGACGTGCCAAGGGGACTCGCCACGGGACGCGCCACGGAATGTGCCAAGGAACGTGCCAATTTGCAATGCTGAATCTATCGACCTTATAATGTACCGTGCCGAGGGCTGTGCTGTGCTGCACCGTGCTGAGTTGCGATGTGCCATGCCGAGATTGTTTTCTACAGTGTTGTGGATCGAGTCCTCCTTTGCATCCGAGTCCTGACTGAACTGATCTGGATCTTAAGCTCGAGCTGCCTGAGCACAGAGTAGCTGCCCCAGAGCTGATTGACAGGGGGGCATGCCAGGAGGACGCGCCGCGGAACGTCCCAAGGGACGCGCCAGGCGACGTGCCATGGGGACGCACCTCAACACATCCTCATGCTAGACATCCGCATGGGCGAACTGGACACGTGAAACCAAGTGGCTCGCTCGAGACATCCTAAACACATCTTCATGTTAGACGTCCGCCTGGGTGACCTGGGCACGTTAAAACAAGCGTTTCGCTCGAGACGTTCTCAACACCTCCTAATGCTGGACACCCGCCTGGGCGACCTGGACACGTGAAAGCAAACGTCTCGCTCGAGGCATCCTCAACACATCTTCATCTTAGACATCCGCCTGGGCGACCTGGACACGTGAAAACAAGCGCTTCGCTCAAGACATCCTCAGCACGTCCTCATGCTAGACATACGCCTGGGCAAGCTGGACACGTGCAAACAAGCGTCTCGATCGAGACATTCTCAACACATCCTCATGCTACGTCTGCCTGGGCGACATGGACGCGTGAAAACAAGCGTTTCGCTCAAGTCATCGTCATTACGTCCTCATGCTAGACATCTGCCTGGGCAACTTGGGCGCGTGAGATCAAGCGTCTCGATCAAGAAATCCTCAAGACCTGGGCAGGTGAAAACAAACATCTCACTTGAGAAATCCTCTGAATTCTGGTCCCCAGGAAAGGACACTCCATAACACAAAACAAGCGTCTCGCTCGAGACATCTTCAACAATTTCTGCAAAATACGCGTTTCGCTGGGGACATCCTCAATGTTATAAAATTCGCCGGCACGCCCTTTCCTCGTTATTTATAAGACAAGACATTCGCTGGCCCACCTCAAGTCGATTCCAGGGGTAAGCCCCGAAAAGCGAAACCTGGACCAGAGTCCTTTGACGGAAAAGAGAATCCTGGGGTGGAGACCTTTCCGGGAAAACCGACTACGTACCACTAGCGCAAATACGATCGCTACTACAGACACTGTCTCTACAACTAATACGACCAGTACTACTCCTACTACTACTACTTCTACTACTACTACTACTACTACTACTACTACTACTACTACTACTACTACTACTACGGCGACGACTACTACTGCTGCTACTACTACTACTACCACTACAACTACTATTACGACTACTACCACTACTGCTACAACTACTACTACTACCACTACTACTACTACTACTACTACTACTACTACTACTACTATTACTACTACTACCACTACTACTACTACTACTACTACTACTGCTACTACTACTACTACGACTACTCCTATTACT
>CAUYUJ010016327.1:76800-149300 GCA_963575745.1 Prorocentrum cordatum | reverse complement strand
GCCGAGGGCTGTGCTGTGCTGCGCCGTGCTGAACTACGATGTGCCGGTTGTGCTCTATAGCGTCGTGGATCGAGTCCTCCTTTGCATCCGAGTCCTGACCGAACTGATCTGGAAGCTGCCTGAACACATAGTAGCTGCCCCAGAGCTGATGGACAAGGGGAACATGCCAGGAGGACGCGCCGCGAAACGTCCCAAGGGATGCGCCAGGCGACGTGCCAGGGGACGTGCCATGAGGTCGCACCGCGGGACGTGCCAAGGGGACGCGCTACTGAACGTGCTGGGGACAAGCGTTTCGCTCGAGACATCCTATCAAAATCATCCGAATTCCTACGCGCGGGACGCGGCACGCGCGAGACATCCTCGGAATTCCTGCGAGCGGGACACGAAAACAAGCATTGCGCCTGAGACATCCTCTGAATTCTGGCCCCCCACGAGGCCCCCGCTCGAGACATCCCCCAATTTTGCAAAACCAGCGTTTCGCTCGAGACATCCTCAACAAATTATGAAAAACATGCCAGGAGGACGCGCCGCGAAACGTCCCCAGGGACGCGCCAGGCGACGTGCCAAGGGACGTGCCATGGGGTCGCACCGTAGGCCGTGCCAAGGGGACGCGCTACGGGACATCCTCAAAATTCCTGCGCGCGGGACGTGGCACGCGCGAGACATCTTCCGAATTCCTGCGAGCGGGACGTGAAAACAAGCATTTCGCCTGAGACATCCTCTGAATTCTGGCCCCCCACGAGGCCCCCGCTCGAGACATCCCCAAGTTTGCAGAAACCAGCGTTTCGCTCGAGACATCCTCAACAAATTATGAAAAACAAGCGTTTCGCTCGAGACATCCGGTCAAAATTCTAAGAAATCCTGACAAAACAAACGAATTAGTCGAGACATCCTCGAAATTCCTGCGCGCGGGACGCGGCCCGCGCGAGACATCCTTGGAATTCCCGCGAGCGGGACACGAAAACAAGCATTTCGCCTGAGACATCCTCTGAATTCTGGCCCCCCGCTCGAGACATCTCCAAATTTTGCGGAAACCAGCGTTTCGCTCGAGACATCCTCCACAAACTATGTAAAATAAGCGTTTCGCTCGAGACATCCTGCCAAAGTTCTAAGAAATCCTGACAAAACAAGCGAATTAGTCGAGACATCCTCGAAATTCCTGCGCGCGGGACGCGGCACGCGCGAGACATCCTCGGAATTCCTGCGCGCAAATTATGAAAAACAAGCGTTTCGCTCGAGACATCCGGTCAAAATTCTAAGAAATCCTGACAAAACAAACGAATTAGTCGAGACATCCTCGAAATTCCTGCGCGCGGGACGCGGCCCGCGCGAGACATCCTTGGAATTCCCGCGAGCGGGACACGAAAACAAGCATTTCGCCTGAGACATCCTCTGAATTCTGGCCCCCCGCTCGAGACATCTCCAAATTTTGCGGAAACCAGCGTTTCGCTCGAGACATCCTCCACAAACTATGTAAAATAAGCGTTTCGCTCGAGACATCCTGCCAAAGTTCTAAGAAATCCTGACAAAACAAGCGAATTAGTCGAGACATCCTCGAAATTCCTGCGCGCGGGACGCGGCACGCGCGAGACATCCTCGGAATTCCTGCGCGCGGGGCGCTTTTCCGAGTCGCGGTCGGGGCTCCAGACCCCGTTATTTTTCGAGGATTCTGCGAAAAACGCTCCGCACCCTCTTTTTTACGAGGGAAAGCGGGGGTCTGCGGACCCCGTTATTTATCGAGGATCCGAGATGGGGGGCGAACTTTCCTCGAGCGGGCACGCACAAAACGCACTTTTTCCAAAAAAATCAGCACTTTACCTCGTTATTTATCGCAAATAATTTCGCCGGCGCTTGACCCGTCAGAACCGGGGGTAAACAGCTAAAAGAGAACCCTGGGCCCAAGCCCTTTCCGGGAATTAAGAGCAAAAACAGTGTTCTTAGAACACAAGCCCGATGTGTTAACACACAGCAATATCGTCCAGACATGTTCTAAGAACATTTCGTAGAAACCAACAGAAAATTGTTTGGTGGGCCTATAGGCACGCCAGGACGCTTCGCCACTGCTTGACATGTGTTTTCACGCTTGGTCCGCCCTGAAGCGAGAAGGACTGGGGCGCAATGGACGGCCTCTCGACTTCTCCAAAACGAGATTTTCGCTCGCGACATCCAACACATTCTGCAAAACAAGCGTTTCGCTCGAGACATCCGCAACAAACGAAAACGTGCACATAACCATGTGTTTTACCGATCGGAATTTCCCAAAGCAGCGTTTCGCTCGGGATATCCTCATTTTTTCACTTCGCCGACCCTGCGCGCGTTGTCATTTATCGCAAAATGAATTCGCCGGCCCTGCGTCAGTCGAGGCCCTTGGTTCACCAGCGAAAAGAGAACACTGGCCCTATGCCAATGCCCTTTCCGGGAACCAATCGTTCTCCACGAATGAAACAATGAAATCATCGCTCCATGTGTCACTCTGTCTGTGTCGTTCTGGTCGGCCTGGACTTTGAATCCAGCACGGCATGCCATCGATGTCTTTTACAAATCCGTGTCTTCATTTGCTGTGGAGGGCGAAGGAGGGAGCTCTTCGGGCTCCCCCTGAGGCCCTCTGCGGTGTGGGTGGGTGGGTTGGGGGTGGGCACTCTTTAGAAGGAGGTATGGCAAGGAAGGGAGAAACGAGATGGGTAGAGGAAGACTCACATCTGGCATACACCAATTCAATCGAGTTCTCGAAGGTCCGCGGGGATTCCATACATCTGCGCTGGACCCCCTCTCCCCGGCGCGCGAAGCGCGCCAGGGGGGGCGCCGGAGGCGTCGCCAGGAGGTGCCCAGCGCAGACCGTTTGTGCTTCTGCGCGGGCCTTCGAGAAGTTCTGCTTGTGCCCTTTGTTTCTCTTCGAATGAAGGGGGACGACGGAGCGAAGCGAAACCAACGCCAGAGCCGTGCGCGCTCCGCTAGGGAGCCCGTCCGTGCCCATCGGTGCATGGCGCGGGGGCCGCTGTCTCGAACATCTGATAGGTGCGCGGATTCACGTGGCAACAACCATTCGGAAAAGCCGGTCACGAGTGGACAGGTTGGGACTGTTGAGTTGGTAAAACGGAACTCCCGACCCGCCTCGCACTCCCTGGATACCGCGGCCGCCAAGCCAGATGTGTGCCCGTGCTACCTGGATATCCGGCCTCGCGTTCTGGTGTGGGGGTCGCTTGAAAAAAATCCAGAACTCCGACGTCGGGATTTGTTCACAGGAACGAAACTCAGAAGTCTGGACCCATTCCCCGAGGACGGTTCTTCGTCCAGAATCATGCTTGTTGCCTGTCCTGGGGCCTGGCGAGGGCTCCCAGAGGGCGAAACCTGCGAACGAACTTACGTCTTCATTTTGTTCAGTGCGTTGGTCTGCGGCGCGCCAGGGGGGGGAATGAGAGAAGGGCCTTCTGGCAAAGCTGCCGTGCCTCTCAGAAGCCCCTGGGCATTCCGAGAAGTGCTCTGTGTCTCCGGGGCAGGTTCGGAAAACTTCTCAGAAGGGTGGAAGCCTTCTGAGAAGGCCTCCTCCTTCTCGGCACGCCTGGTACTGAAACCGTATCTACTTAAATGGTGTTGGCGGTTGAGTCCCTGTGACGTCGGAGGCCCAGCTGCTCAATCGTGTCTCATCCTGCCTTCGGGAGGAGGAGGACGACGAGCCGCTCTTGCCTCCAATCGGCGCCCGCAGCCAGAGTAATGATTCTCATTCATGTTGATTTCCTATCAGCTGCACCTCCCTCCGATGCAGCTGCGCTGGCCTGCAATTTGCAGGCATTTGGAGGCGTTAGGTGTGGAGCTTGAGCAAAGAGCTCGCCGCCGAGTTGGAGCTCTGGGGAAGGGCGGCAAGGAGGGCGGCAGCACGGGAGGCGAGGGGGCGCCGAAGGCCTCTGCCGAGAGCGCCGTGCCCTCCGAGTCCGAGGGCGGCCCGCAGAATATGGACTCGTCGTCCGACTCCTCGAGGAGCTGGAGGGCCGAGATTATCCTGGGCTGGGGGAGGCCAGGAAACAACTCGTCCTCCTCCTCCTCCTCCTCCTCTTCTTTTTCTTCTTCTTAGTAATAATATTATTCTCGTTCATATTAGTCTGCCTAGTATTATTATGTGTCGTCTTCTTCTTCGTCTTAGTATGAGTATTACTCGTATTATTATGATGAACATTACCATTATTCACAATAGTTGTCATATTATTACTATTATGATCATTATTATTACTATTCGTATCACGATTTTCATGTTTCTTCTTAGTAAGAGTATTCGTCTTCTTCTCAGTGTTATCATGTTTCGTGTTCTTAGCATCCCTCCTCTTCTTCCTCTTCTCCCTCCTCTTCCTCCTCTTCCTCCACATCGTTCCTCTTCTTCCTCTTCTTCTTCCTCTGTCTCGTCCTCGTCCTCCTCCTCCTCCTCGTCCTCCTCCTCCTCCTACTCCTCCTCCGCCTCCTCCTCCTCCGCCTCCGCCTCCGCCTCCGCCTCCTCCTCCTCCTCCTCCTCCGCCTCCGCCTCCGCCTCCGCGTCCTCCTCCTCCTCCTCCTCCGCCTCCGCCTCCGCCTCCGCCTCCGCCTCCGCCTCCGCCTCCGCCTCCGCCTCCGCCTCCGCCTCCGCCTACTCCTCCGCCTCCGCCTCCTCCTCCTCCGCCTCCTCCTCCTCCTCCTCCTCCGCCTCCCCTCCCCTCCTCTCCCTCCCCCTCCCCCTCCTCCTCCCCCCTCCTCTCTCCTCCTCCTCCTCCTCCTCCTCCTCCTCCTCCTCCTCCTCCTCCTCGTCTCCTCCTCTTCTTCTCCTCCTCCTCCTCCTCCTCCTCCTCCTCCTCCTCCTCCTCCCCATTCCCCATCCCCACCCCACCCTCACCCTCCACCCTCCTCCTCCTCCTCCTCCTCCTCCTCCTTCTCCTCCTCCTCCTCCTCCTCCTCCTCCTCCTCCTCCTCCTCCTCATCACAATCACCATCACCATCACCATCACCATCACCATCACCATCACCACCACCATCACCATCATCATCATCATCAGCAGCATCAGCATCATCATCAACAACAACATCCACAGCATCATCATCAGCAGCAGCATCATCATCATTATCATCATCATCAGCAGCATCATCATCAGCATCAGCATCATCAACATCATCAACATAAGCATGATCATCATCATACTCACCACCAGCATCATCAGCATCATCATCATCACCACCACCATCATCATCATCAACATCATCATCATCAGCAACAGCAGCATCATCAGCTGCATCATCATCAGCATCATCAGCATGAGCAGCATCATCATCACCACCATCACCATCATAATCATCATCGTCGAAAGCATCATCAGCAACATCATCATCGTCATCACCATCACCATCACCATCACCATCATCATCAGCATCTTCAGCATCATCATCATCATCAGCATCACAATCATCATCATCAGCAGCAGCATCAGACTCAGCATCAGCATCATCAGCATCATCATCATCATCCGCATCATCATCATCAGCATCATCAGCATCGCCGGCATCATCATCATCAGCATCACCAGCATCATCATCGCCAGCATCACCATCATCATCAGCATCATCATCGTCATCATCACAATCACCATCATCAGCATCATCATCAGCATCATCATCATGACCATCATCATCATCGTCATCATCAGCAGCATCATCATCAGCATCATCATCAGCATCAGCATCATTATCACCATCGTCATCACCATCATCATTCTTCCCCTCCTCCTCCTCCTCCTCCTCCGCCTCCTCCTCCTCCTCCCTTCTTCCTCCTCCTCCTCCTCCTCCTCCTCCTCCTCCTCCTCCTCCTCCTCCCTCCCCCCCCTCCTCCCTCCTCCTCCCCCTCCCCCTCCTCCACCTCCTCCTCTCCTCCTCCCTCCTCCTCTCCATCCTCACTCATCCTCCTCCTTCCCTCCTCCCTCCTCTTCAATCCTCCCCTTCTTTGCCTCCTTCTCCTCTTCCCTCCTCCTCCTCCTCCCTCCTCCTCCCTCCTCCCTCCTCTTCCTCCCTCTCCTCCCTCCTACCCTCCTCCTCCCCTCCTCCCTCCTCCTCCTCCTCCTCCTCCTCCTCCCCCACCTCCTCCTCCTACCTCCCTTCTTCTTCTCCTCCTCCTCCTTCCCCCCTCCTCTCCTCCTCCTCCTCCTCCTCCTCCTCCTCCGCTCCTCCTCCTCCTCCTCCTCTTCCTCCTCCTCCCCCTCCCCCTCTCGCATCCTCCTCCTCCCCTCCTCCTCCTCCTCCTCCCTCCTCCTCCTCTCCTCCTGCCCTTTCCTCCTCCTCCTCCTCCTCCTCCCTCCTCATCATCAACCTCCTCCTTCTCCTCCTTCCTCCTCCTCCTCCCCCTCTCCTCTCTCCTCCTCCCTCCTCCACCCTCCTCCTCCTCCTCCACTTCCTCCTCCTCCTCCCTCTTCCTCTCCTCCCTCCTTCCTCCCTCCTCCCTCCTCCCTCCTCCCTCCTCCCTCCTCCCTCCTCCCTCTCCCTCCTCCCTCCTCCCTCCTCCTCCTCCTCCGCCGCCGCCGCCGCCGCCTCCTCCACCTCCGCCTTCGCTGCCTCCTCCTCTTCCTCTTCTTCCTCCTCCTCCTGCTGCCAAAAACCATGGGGACGCCAAAGAGTCTCAGTGTCACACAACATGCACGCGAATCATCATGCACAAAAATGTGGAAGGGGGGAGGAGGACCGAGGACGGAGAGGGATTAGCCTCTATGTATGGCTAGCGGGTCCCCCCCTATGGGTCAGAGCCCCTATTCGGGTCCAAGGGAACCAAGAGGGGCACAATGGTGGGGTTCAACGGGTTCACGCCATCGCCAGCATCATCTTGGAGGCTAGAGTAGTACTGCAAGCACATGCCACCATCTGAAGCTGAAAACTCAATCCGCTTCCTCCTCCTCTTGATCCTGCGCCCTCAAGGCGGAGGGCTGAAGGGGAGGGTGGGACGAGGAGGGCTGAGAAAATCCTGGGCAGGAGGAAGTTGGTGAGGCACAAGAGGAACAACCTATACCAGGGCAAATCCCCTGATACCAGCAAAGGTGAACCGGCGGGTCGAGGAGTAGGTCTGCTTTGGGGGACGAGGGTGAGAGCATGGCCATGTGCACAAGGAGTCGATGCCGTCCAGACCAAAAAACGTAGCTGGCATGGCGGCGAGAGCAGGATTCCTCAATACATCGTGGGAAGTCTCAGGCGAAACGGCTGCCGGACCAAACGATCCAAGGGGGCTGTCGCGGGCTCCCCGCCCCCCGTGTGGGACTCTTCTGTTGGCCTGCTCTACCTCCATTCGAACCCTCTAGCAAAACGCCCTTTACGGGAAACCAATATAGATACAAATGATCGAAGCTCCGCGCAGATTTCTTTGGTCTGCGCTGGAGTGCCCCTGGCGGCGCCCCCAGCGCCGCCCCTGGCGCGCTCCGCGCGCAATTTTCTTCGAGGTTAGGCTGCAACTCCTAGGAGGTTTCCTCAAGGACGAATAATCACCATCAGTCCCACTTGAGGGGCCACTGCGCCAGATCAGGCCAGGGAGCAAGCCCGACTGAGCGGGATCAGTCGGCACTCAGTGGGACTCTTCTGGAGCAGGATGAACCTCGGCCACGGACACCAGCGCCACTGCTGAACTTAACCTTCTAAGCGCTGCATCCTGGATCGAGGAGGGCGGGAGGGGAGAGCACGGCGGTGGGGAGAGAGCGGGGCGAAGAGGCGGCGCTGCTGTGGCCCGGGGTGCCCACGGCTTCTTGCGCCATGCTGGAGCCCCCTGGGGGCCCACTGGGCCCCGTGAGAGCGCTCTGGAGGCCGCCAGCGGCTCCGCGGAGATCCTCGGGGCGCCCTGGGCCGAGGACGCCTCTGGCAACACCCGGCGAGAAGGGGGCGAGCGAGCGAGCGGCTGCGTGCCGCCCGGGAGGGCGCGGCGCCTTTGGGCGCGTGGCCCAGCGTAGCCCGCACGTGTGGCCCTCGGAAGAGAAGCCGAGCCGACCAGCATCGGCGAGCCAGCCGACCAGCATCGGCGAGCCGAGCCGAGCCGAGCCGAGGAGGGAAGGGCAGGGAACAGAAGGGCCCAGCTCAGACGCCGGCAGCCCGATCGGGACCTCGCTTCTGGGGGGGCGGGGTGGGGGAGGGAGAGGCGCGGAGGAGACCTGCCCTGGGGGGGGGAACGCGTCGGGGGGAGGGGAGGAGGAGGGGAGACGGAGGAGGGAAGGGCAGGCGAGGAGAGGAGAGGGGAGACGGAAGGTGGGAGGGTGGGAGCAAGAGCGGGGGGGACGCGGATAGAGGGGGGAGAGAGGAAGGAGGGGGAGGGCGTGGGGGGAGGGGCGGGGAGGAGGGAGAGGAGGGAGAGCACCTGGTTTACAATTGAATGAATGGGGGATGGGAGGAGGAGAGGGAAGGGGGAATGGGGGGGGCAGAAGCGCGGGGCGGAGCAGCGAGAGCAGGACAGTGCGAAAGGTGCGGAGAGGGGAGAGAGGAAGGCAGACTCTCCCACTCCCTCTCCCTCCATCACTCCCTCCGTCCTTGTTCTAGTTGCGGTATGGTTGTTGTCTCTCTCTCTCTTGTTCTCTATCATGTTTGTATAGTTCATATATGTATAGCATGTGTTGCTGTTTTGTGTTGTGTGTGTCTCTCCTCTTCCGCAGCGTATCGTCAGCCGAGTGTTATCTGTTCTATGACGAGATCGACATTCAGTCGGCTGCGCTGAAAGCATTGAAAAGACGAGGGTAAGAAGGCCGCCTGTCCTTGGGTACGTCCTACCGTCCAGCGAGGAGCCCAGGAGCAAGGAGTCTCCCAGTGTGGCGCTCACGAACGAGTCAGGCAAGGTCACCTGTATCGTCGATGCTGTGGTGGACAGCGTCTTGGCCGCCAACCCGCCACGGAACTTCCCCCAGGGGTCATCATCCACTGTCTGTTCGTCCTTTGGCCATGCCCTCATGGCCATGGGGCGGTCTAACGCGTGGGCATAACTACACGCGGTCGGGCATATGATTCCCTTCACGCTCGGGGCGGCACAGTGTCCTGCTCTGCTACCCTCGTCCCAGTCCCGCGCTGGTCGCCTCATGCTTACGTTCGCCGACTGCCAGCCCCTGTCTGCCCTGTCTCCTGCTGCTCCACTTTCTCCTTCCAAAACTTTTGGGCTGTCCTACGCTTGATCAGGGTCAGTACCGTTAATCGAGCAGTGAGTGACGTGTGTGGTGTCACAGCGCGCCGAGCCCACATAACTACATATGATGTGCGCTCGTATGCTCGAGCGAGTGACTGCGCGTGCATGTGTAAGGCAACACAGGCTCATATGTATCTTGATCCTCAGCTGAGTAGTTCCCCGACTTCAACCTTCATGCACTTGAGCCCTTCGTCGTCGTCGTCTACCTCCTCCTCCTCACGTCTCCTTGTCCACTCCGATTGCCCACGCGCCCCCACATCCACCCCGCCTTGCTGATCCACTGCCTCATTCTTGTTTGCGCTTGTACGCATGCGGACACACACATGCACGCACGCACGCATACATACATACATACGTAAACAGACGCGCGCATTGGGGAAAAGGTGCCGATATCAATACTCCCCAGACCTCTCCAGGTGTGCGTTCTGACCAGAATTTCCATGCGGACCCAGCCGTGGTGACGGGGCAAGGGTACTGGTATAGGTACCTTCTCTTCTTCGCACGCGCATGCGCTGAGGCGCGCGGATACACGCGAACGCACGCCCCTCTTCAGATTAAGCCGGTCAGAAGAGAGGGAGGAATCGCAGGAGGGAGGGGTGGCGAATCAGCACGTGCGTTGCCAATCTTCCCGGGCGCCTCCCCGCGCAGGGAGGCGCCATTGTATCGATGAATTCGCCCTGCGGCGGACCCGAAACTGGCTGCACGCAGCAGGGTTCACAACCCCCCCTTTCCATTTCCCCCTCCCTTCGTCCGACCCGAGTGAAGAAGCGTGACACCATCCTCCCTCCCACCCCTCCCCCCTCCCCTTCCTCCTTCTTGTTCTCCTTCTCCCCCCCTCTGCGTCCCGAGGGAAGTGCATCCTGGACCCCAGTGCCTTCCCTCCCCGACCAGCTCTTCACCCTCGTCTCCCCCATGCCTCCCCTTTCTCGGCGGCGAGCCCCGGGAGGGAAGTGAGAAGGGGCGGGCCTTCTCAGAAGGCTCCCAAGGCCTCCGGCCTCCTGAGAAATGTTCTGAGCCCGCCCCTCGGCGGTGGACAGACCTCCCTTTAGTAAACCTCCCCTTAGTGGAAACGGCCTGGGACCGAAGCCGACGGACCTGGAGCCGCAAAAATGACGGCCGCGACGCCCTCTCGCGAACCGAAATTGGCCAATTCCTTGATCGACGTGTCAGGGTAGGAGGTCTGTCCACCTCCGATCCCCGAAGCCGCAGACCACTTCTCCGGAAGCCGAAGGGCTTCTGGGAGCCCCGCCGCCCTCTGAGAAGGCCCTCTCCCTCGCGCTTCCCCCCACGGGCGCGCCACCGACACCCGTCCGACCCGAGAGGCAGGGGGGGGGAGGTGCTAAAACGACGCGAAGATCGGGACAAAATCGGATCGGGATAACTCGAAATCTCTGAGAATCGGCGGGTTTGGAGGATGTATTGGGCGCCGCGGCCGCTCCAGAGCGTTCCGGAACGCTCTGAGAGCGCTCCGGAACGCTCTGGAGCGATTTATCCCGGTCCTGGCCTTGTTTCAGGTGCCGCCGGCAGGTCTCATCGGGCTATAGATGGCCCTCGACCGTTTCCCGAGGGGAGCAGGTGGCGTGCGGCGGGCGGCGGAGGTGACTCACCAGGGGAACGTAGTGCCAGAGGGGGGCAATTACCACGACGACGACGACGACGACTACGACGACGACGACGACGACGACGACGACGACGAGGGCGCAGGCCGATCAGGAGCAGGAAGTCGAGGATAACTGACTCGGAGGACACGCGAACACTCTGGAAACAACGCTGCCTGGGGATGTCAAGCACCAGCCACCACCCTGGGGGAGGGGACCACGCTCGGGGGCCAACACTGGCCCGGGCCAAGCTCAAGCTGCACCCCCGCCTTTGCCACGATGGGACCCCGCTTCGGGGTGGCCAGAGGTGGCCGTAGCCCCAATGTGCCCTTAGCTGTTCGCGTCAATTTGGAGCATCTGGGGGGCTCTGGGCCTCGTCAGGAGCGCTTCGGAAGCCGTGGGGGCCCGCGCGGATTTCCCGGAGCGCGCCAGGAGCGGCGTCCGAGGCGCCGCCAAAGGGGGCCCAGCGCCAATCCGAGCAATCCGCACGGAGCTCCGAACCTTCTTTGTGCCGTTTAGGCTCGGGCGGGAAGCATCGGCCTGGAAATTGCGATACAGCGTCGCCAGATCGGCGATAGGCCCCCGATAACAAGTCCGCGTGGTCATGGGCTGGAAGGGCTATCGGGTAACTCTCGCTGCTGAATGAGCGACTGGGGGTCGATACCCCCCCCCGCTGAGCCTAGTCCCCTCCTAACGCTGCCCCCTGGATTTCGGGCCACAACTCGGCTCTCGGGCGGCCGTTCTGGACGATCTCGGCACCCCAGGAACGAGGGACGCCCTCGGCGATGCGCAGCCGCTGAAAGGCATACCGAGACGGGGAACCTGCCGAGGAGGGACGATAACGTCTCAAAACCTCAAGCCTCGAACCTCGAGAGCCTGTTAAGGGAAAACCGACCGAGACCTGTACCGTTTCTCCCCGACCTCTCCTGGGGTGCGTTCTGACTAGAATTTCGAGGCGAATCCAGCCGTGGCGACGAGGGGCTCGTACCCCCCCCCTGGCAGTAACTCTGGAAAACCAATCGCTAATGGTCGATTAAGTAGGGGTCGACGCATCCCGCCCACGAGCCTATTCCCCCCTAACGCTCCCCTTGGCCTTCGGGGCATAACTCAGCGCTCAGGCAGCTGGTCGGGACGCTCTGGGCACTCTGGGAATGCTCACGGCAGGGCGCAGCCACTGGGACGCATCCCGCGAGGCTGGAGAACCGCCGACGATCAGCGAAAACGCCCGAAAACCTCGAACCTCAAACCCGAGACCTCGAACCCGAGACATCCAACCCGAAACCTCGAACGACCCCCAGACCTCGAACCCGAACCCCCTGATCCTACCCCCCCTAACGCAGAATCAGTCAGCATCGAATCGGTAAATCTATCGAATCGAAATGTGCATCGGACCGAGCTGCATCTACACGGAATCGAAGTCAAAACTGCTCGGCTGCACCAGGGTGCCCAGCAGCGCCATGCGAGCATCGGGCCGCATCTGATCATCGGAACACGGGAGTCGAATCGGATCGAACTGGTCGAAATCGGCATCTGGGTGGCGACATCCGCACCCTGCCCCCGCCGACCACCTGTTCCCCTGCATCGATGGGAGGCGGGGTAGGGTTCGGATGCCGACACGTCTTTGACGAACTCCGAACCCTGTCCCCGCCGCCCATCGAGTCGCCCGAATCGCCGGTCGGCGAGGGCAGGGCTCGGCTTCCGCCGCCGCGCCCGGCCGAGGTCGATGTCGAATCGGATCGACCACAGCGAAATGGACCCTGCCATGACTGGAGGCATCCCAGATGGGGTCCGAGTAGATGGAGTTGGAGGATCGCGCCGCATCGTCGATGCACCAACGAAGCACCGGCGATGCATCGGCGACGCAGGCGTGGGGAAAACCGGGCTCCACATCGATCCGCATCGCCGACGGCAGGACCCTCGGGGCCGAAGAGGCGAGGATGGGCCGCACGGGCGAGGACGCGCCGAGCAGGCTCCTTCCCACCTGCCCGCCCCCCTCCCGCCCACTCCACACCGTCCGCCCCACGCCCGAGGCGAAGGATGTAAGACCCTTGGGGACCGAAGGGGCGAGGATGGGCCGAACGAGCGAGGACGCGCCGAGCAAGCTCCATCCCACCTCCACCTGCCCCCTGGCAACGGCACAGCAACCGACCGAACCCGACCGCCCGAACGCAGCCGACTGCGACGCAGCCGAACTTGACCCAGACACACGATTTCCTGATTTCTGTCAAGACGGGGTCCCCGGAAGTCCCGACCCTTCCATCGGGACCAGTTCATCATCCTGGGCCGTATGATGACGGTCCCGGAGCAGGTAAGGGCCCTCAGAGCCAAAAACGATGAAGAACCTCACGTCCTGGTTGTGTTCACGACGCGAGCATGTCTGTGTCTGATACTCGGACCCCATCTGGGGGCCTAGACTAACGATGCCCTGGGCCCGTGCCGAGGCCAGCGCTGGCAGGCGCGCGGGCATGGGACACAGAAGCACATACCAGTACTAGGTGTTCCGATTGGAGACGCCCATCCAAACCGAACATACAGAACAAAAATCTTGTAGTCTCTATCGCCTCCCAAGAGGTATGGCCATAAAGCGCCCGCCACAGAGCATGTATACTATGGGGTATGGCGGGGTCCGTGTCGTGTCGACCCCGGCGCTGGTGTCTGACACCACGGAGATCGTTCAACCTTGAACGATCGGCCGTTTCCGCAACGTCTGATCCTTCAACTTCGACCGATTCTGGATCGCCGGCGGCGTTCAACGTTGAAGCAGGCGGCGGGGTCGCCGCCGGTCGACACGACGCGATCCTGCCGTACCTTGGCGGCGTGCAAAGGGGTGATGGCGAGGGGGAAACCTCTTAGGAGGTCGCTTCATAGAAGGCACCGGCCCTACATCTACAGACAAAGGACCGCGCCTTATAAGAAGCAGGGGTGCTTCTGAGAAGCCTCCCCCCCTCCCCCTTCCCCCCCTGAGGTCCGACGCTGCCCCCCGAAAATCCAACACCGGAAAGAATCACGACCTGAGCCCTGGATCCCCTCAGAGCAGGGCATCCAGAGTTTGCTGCGAGGCCTTACCTTCTCCTCCTGATCCTCCCCCTCCCCGCACGACGAAGAGAGAATCGAGAGAACATCGGACCAACATGATATGAATCAACAGTCTCTGAGAATACGCCGGTGTGGAGGATGTACCGGGCGCCACGGCCGTTTCAGAGCGCTCCGGAACGCCCTGAGAGCGCTCTGGCCACGCCCAGGCCCGGACTTCCGACGTTGCCAACACAACTGCAGCATCGCAGCAAGCCACGACGGGAGCACCGGGCCCCATCTCCCTGCGTCGCTGTTCGACGCCCGATCGATCTGCGAGGGCCCCGGGGCCCGCGCCCGGGCGGACACGCCCGTTGTGAGAGGACTGCAGCGCCAGGATCTCAGGGCTCATCCCGATCCGCGGCCCGTCCGGTCCCCTCCAGTGGGGAGCGCGAGCCTGCCGCCTCGCAGGGCTGGTCGGGGGGGGGGGGGCGGGAGAGGACAGGCGGCGAGGGGGCACGGGCGCGGGCAGCCCCGGGGATCTCCTCGGACCGACCCCGGCCAGTGCGAAAAGAAACGGGGTCGGTCAGGCCTTGCCGGGGTCCTGCGTGGCGCGAATTCATGAGGGGGCGATGGGGGGGAAGCAAGGTGCACCTTTCGAGCCCTCGAGGCCCCCCTTCTGGGCCCGAAAGTGCCCCTTTTCTGCAGCGCCCGCTGCTCCCCCATTCATCGCCCCCCCATTACGCGTCCTCCGATACAAAATCATGCGCGCCAGCCCGGGTCAAGTAGAGACCTCCCAGATGGGGTCCAAGCAGATGGGGTTGGAGGATTGCACTGCATCGCCAATGCATCGGCGCCATCGGCGTGGAGAAGCTCGGGCTCCGCATCGAGCCGCATCGCCGATTTGCATCGGCGATGCGAACCGATCCTTCGACCCCATCTGCTCCGACCCCATCCGGGAGGCCCAGATCCCTGCAGCCCTGGCTCTGCAGGATCCTGCACGACCGGGCGCTCTGGCTGAACCCCGTTTGCGCTGACCCCCGCCTCGAGGCTCCCGAGCAGAAGCTTGCCCTCGCTCGGACGTCCATTCCCCGTGCGTTTCGTCGGTTTCGTGCGCGTTCTTGCTGCAGGATGATCCAGGATGCTCCTCGATGGTCCTCGCCGAGAAGAATGCTCGGCGGCGACGATAAAGGGCGAATAGCCCAGGGGCGGGCAACACACGCATTCGCCCGAAGACTTCTCGAAGACACAGATCATCGGCGCCCCTGCATACATGCATTGCTCTCCCCTGGGCCATTCGCCCGTATCGTCGCGCTCTCAGAGCGTTCCGGAACGCTCTGGAGCGGCCGCGGCACCCAATACATCATCCAAACCCGCCGATTCTCAGAGACTTCGAGTTATCCCGGTCCGATTTTGTCCCGATCTTCGCGTCGTTTTAGAGTGCCCGGGAGGCGGCCCAGCACCGGCCGGCGTGCCGGAGGCCGGCGCTCGCAGGCGCGCGTTGGGCGCGCGGGCCGCTCGCGAGCCGCGCGGCGGGCTGGGCGCCTGTGAAGTCGGGCCGCTCGGCCGCTGCGGGAGGCGCGGCGGCGCCCTCGGCGTCGAGCCTCGCGGGGGAGGGCGGCCCCCTTCGGGCGGGGGGGGGGAGGCCCTCCGGGGGTCGGGGCTCGCCATCGCTCGGACGTCCATTCCCTATGTTTTTTTCGGTTTCGTGCGTGCTTTTCCGCCAAATGATCAAGGATGCTCCTCGATGGTCCTCGCCGAAGGAAAACTGCACACGTCCGAGCGATGCCAAGGGGGGGGGGGCTCCGGGGGGAGGGGGGGGGCCCTCCGTGGCGAGGCCCTTCGGGTGAGGGTCCGGGCTCTTGGAGGCTCGAGGTTCTCGGGGCGTCGGGGTTCGGGGTTCTTGGAGCTTCGGGGTTCGAGGTTCTGGGCGGTTCTCGGAGCTTCGAGGTTCGAGGCCTGGGCATCGGAGTCCGAGGTTCAGGGCTCGACGTTTGAGTTTAGCTTCTTGGAGGTTCGGGGTTCGAGGTTTCGAGGTTCTTGGAGGTTGGAGGTTCGAGGTTCTCTGAGGTTCGAGGTTTGAAGTTCTTAGAGGTTCGAGGTTCGGAGTTTCGAGGATCTTGGAGGTTCGAGCATGTTCAAGGTCTTTGTAGGAAGCAGCTCCTGGGAGGTCTCTGTAAAAACGAGCAGGGACTATGAAGCCAATCCCGGGACCAGGAAGCCCGATCAGGCTGGATTATAAACCCAGGATGAAATCGTGTCAGGCCAGACTCGCCAGAATCAGGGCCGGGATTTGGCCAGAGGAAAGGAGGCCCCCGAGGGGAAATATCCCAGGTCGAAAACAACATGCGCCAAAGCCCGATGAGGAGAGGAGGCCCTCGGAGAGGGAACCTTGTCGGAATAGGCCAGCCGAGACAACGGCGTTTCCTGTCGGTGGCAACTCACGGGAACCTCCCAAACCATATTGTCGGCGCATGCGAACCGACGCTATTAGACGCTAGTCGACGCTAATCGACGCTAACGACGCTAACCGATGCTAAGTCGGCGCGGACGCTTATCGACGCTACTCGACGCTCTGAAAACAAAATTCGCTGACCACCTTGCGGAACCACCAGGCTGTAGGCCGAAGTGTGTTACTCCCTGCCACTCGCACTTTCAAGCCTCCAAAGCTACAGTCCAGCTGTTTGCTCCTTATTGTAATGTTGTTGAAGTCCGCGCGAACGGGGGGAGCCCCAAACCAGCAAATTACCACGCCCGGATCGCGTGATCTGAATTCATGAGGGGGCGTGGGACACGTAAAATTACATGAGATTCGCGCCCCCGAGGCCACAATCCCTCATACGTTGCACAATGTTCGCGTCCCCGAGGCCACAAACCCTCATAAACGATGCAAATGCTGCGACCCCGAAGCAACAGACCATCGAATGATACGCAAGAGTCGCGTCCCCGAAGCCATAAACCTTCGCAGGTTACACCGTCTTCGCATTGCCAAGGCCAAGAGTGCTCCAAGGCGACCGAATATGGTTCCAAAACGACCCGAGAGGGCCCAAAGAGGCCCCAAAAGCGTTCCAAGAGGCCTCCCGAGACAGCCCCAAGAGCCCCAAATCGTAGATTTTACGGAGGTGTTTGAAGAACTTCAGCCTTCTCGTTTTTTTTTCCGTTCCAACGCTCTAAGACAGCTCAAGAATCTCCTAAGACCACCCAAAACAGCCTGAGACGTCCCCAAGAGGACCCCAAGACGGCACAAGAGGGCTCCAATATGGCCCAAGAAGCGCCCAAGACGGCCCAAGAGGGCCCCAAGACGGCCCCAAGAGAAGCGCAAGAAGGGACCACGAACCAAACATGCGATAGTTGTGGCCCGAGAAACCCCCAGAAGGCCCCAACTGTCAATGATATGGAGATTGACCAGTCTTGTTTTCCTTTCGCACGTAAGCTCCGCGGACTCGAGCGACACGATTGAGGCCCATGACCTCGCACAATCAGCTGGCGAAACCAATCGCCGCAAAGACAAACATCTGATAACGCGTTACCGCTGAAAGCTCAAAAAGGGACCCCTTGGAATCATTGAAAGAAATGGCCACAGCATCTACCGTGCTGTCTCTTCTCTCCAACTGCTTATCTACTGCGTTTCTAGCTGCGCATATACGGGCAAAACACGCCCATCTTCACGCAGAGTAAAACTTTTCCATCTTAGAAACTGGCACAACACATTACAAACAAGAAAACAGGCCGTCTCCATCACAGACCAGTTGGAACCGGCCGAACGAATCCGCTCACAAAGAAATCCAAAAACACATCAACTTAGGAGCGAAAATCACTAGGCTTCGCCTCGCAATAAGTAAAATCCTCGTAACCAAGTCTGCCTTGCTTCCGGAAGCGCATAAACGCATCTCGCGACGCATAGCCTGCAAATCACATCATCGCAAACTATCGAACCTCCGACGTGCATCCGATCGGTCGCCCTCTATCATCGGACGGTATGTCGATCGTCTACGCTGCAACGTGCGGTGTAAACGGGGATGGAACAATCGCAGTCGGCAAAGCATGATCAACATAATTCCGAACAGAAGACCCTGTCATAAACGCCCCGGCTGGCGAAAGCACAAACCTCGACCAATCGTCGAAGGGTCGAGCCATGAAGGTTGGAACCTGGCAAACTGCTTGTTCCGACGCGGTTGTCACCGCAGTTGCTGTCACAGAAGCTGGCGCGGAAGATCCCGGCAAAAACTGCCCGCTAAAACTCCCGCTGAAAAAGAACTGCACGCGATGGGCGCGTCGCAGATGCCCCCGCTGCACTGCTCGATGCGGAATGGTACGCAAACTCATGTACATCAATCCTTGCAATCTCGTCGTCAGCGCTGTAGTCCTTCGCTTTGGCGTAGCACGCTTTCATCTCGTCGGCGCCCTCTTGTGGTTCAACTCGCTGCGCTCGCTGCCTTTCCTCCCGGGAATCTGTCAGCTCCCGTTTCCTGAGTGGGGGCGCTCGGGGGTCCGGCCCCCCATCTTCTTGGTAAATCCGCCGGCAAGTTGCTGTTCGGATCGGGCCCATTTGATGCCTCCACGCTGGCATTCCTGCCCGATGACGGCCGCCTCCAGAGAGGGTCTACGAACTGAAAAGTGAACGCGCCCCGTCGCAACACAAGCCCACAACGAACGGCAATCTGCAAACAAAACTCCCCCCCCACCCCTCAGCTGCTAGACGATGCCAACGCCCGAGCCTACGAGCTGGGACGATATCTGCGCACACTCCACGTGTCCAAAAGCAAACATCTTGAGCTTCAGCAGTCCGCACTGCGCGTCCAATGCGCCCGCTCGGCCATGCCGAGAGCATGCGCGGATGCAGCTTCGCGTGGCCATCCATCATATTGCCATCTCCCACCATGGTCTAAAAACCACGTTGGCCCTTGTGGTTTGGCACGTTGTCGAAGGATGCGTCGCGTGAAGCTACTATAACAGACTTCTCAAATCAAACCCGCCGCGGGAAACCATCTGAGTCTTCCCCTCACGGCGGATAAGCCTCGCAAAACTATCCATGCACCGTCGGCTTCGACATGTGGCCAGCAAGCCGCGACGCCTCGAAACCGCATTTATGAAGCAGCAGTCGCACCGCCCACTGAACTTGCCCATTCATGCCACGAAGCGCTCGATGTTCAGCACCGGTGAGTAGCTCCTCTCCTACTTAGCCCCTTCACGTGGCATCCGGTGGTCCGTCGTCGCATCGATGTTGTTATCACTGTCGCAAGTGATAGCATAGTCCTTGTACTGCTAAAAGCGTCGCCGAGTAAACGTAGCTCCTCCTGGTGCGTTTTGTAGACCAGGCCAGTCTCCAAACTCCACCTGGCTCTTCAACTGCTGAACCACTTGATCGAATAACTCCTTGCTGTTCTCCATGTCGAAAGCCATGAGCATGTCATCGACGCGTAGGCATCATCGCCCATACAACTCCCCTTGATCCATCAACTTGAAGGCGGCAGTCCAAAACTGCAGCTGCTCGAAGCCGGCGTCTCGCAGAATCTGGTCAATCCTCTTTGGCCAGGCCCTTTTCCGCGTCGCTGGTGCCATAGATGCTCTCGTTGAGCTTGAGTTGGCTTCCCTCTTCGATTCCAGATATGCCCATGCCCTGCAAGTTCCGGGGCATATTAAGATAAAGCCCCCTCTCAGTCTTGACCCCCTGCAGAAAAGCTCCAATGGCATCGCCAGTATAACGTGCAAATCGCTTGCACGCAGCAGTGCTGCCGCAAAAGTTCGGCCTAAAGTATGAGCGCGTCGCTGGATCTCTTCGTAGCTCCCCATCGCACTTCCCCTGGTACCCTTCCCCACAATTCGACATGCGGGCTAGAAGTTAGCGTCGTGATCTCGGCCTTTGTTCGTCCAAGCAGCTCGGCTCTCGATCTGTAGCGACCCATCGATCTTCTTGGCCATTGTTGGCGAAATCACTGTTACGGCGTCGTTCTTGGTCCAAGTACTTCACCCTCTGATAAATGCGTTGAGACACTTCTCGGCACGCTCTCGGGCATATCCGTCACCACGATTGAGTACGTCCTTCCTGTCCAGCTTGCCCTTCGATACTCGGTCAGCTCGTTCAGCCGCGAAACCTTCGTGCATGACCGCGTTAGTGGCATAGGCGTTATGCAATCTCTCGCTGTTCTCGGTGACCGTGATGTTGCGACCAATGCGCGCTCGCCCTCCGTGCGCAGTCTGGGATGCTGGCGTCTTCCTTGTAAGTCTCGATCGTCCAGCACGCTCTGTCTCACCTTGCTCACGATTCGCTCGTCGGCGAGTTCGCTATCGTTTTCGTGCGTCTTGTTCCTCTGGTGCTGCGCGAGGCCGAGTTCCACTGTCGCTCGACCCAGACGGCGCACTGGGTCTTGCCGCTAATGTTGGAGGCGGTGCCGGATTGCCCGGTTCAAACGATTGAGGTGGTACTTGAGGTTCAGCACCTTCGGGAAATCGGTCGCGTCGAACGAAGCCTGGATTCTGTCCTTGTGAATTGGAAGAATCACTGTTAGTCCGATACGCATACTCAACCACAGCATCCTCCATATCGATATCACGCACCAGAGGAACATCAAAGGGTACTTCTAGAATGTTACGAAACATATCCTCACGCAGGGCCTTCACGTCGCAGTTGCAGATACGTCGCCGGAGAAACCTGCTTCGAGGAATAACATTTTCTTCTGGTAATGGTGCCATCATACATCGTGCAATCCTTGTCGCCAGAACTGCGTCATATGGACCACGGGGCTGTGCTCCAATGATCATCTCCCATGTGCTTGGTATGCCCCATGATCCTTCTGGCAACTCAGCTTGTACACGACGTCGTTGCGTCGGCGGTTGGTGATATGCGTCTCAAGGTTCTTGATCTGGTGCTCCCTCCATACTCGGAGGGTCCTGCTCGGGTTGGTCAGGGTCTGATGGTGGTTGAGACTGAGGTTCCTGTGGAGGCCGCGGTTGTAGTCCTGGCTGCAAAGGCTCCCGTAACGGTGCAAACGTCGCGTCCCGAAGATCAACGAACGAAGCCGCGCTGACCATCAGGAACTCCTTGCCTCTCGCGCTGATCTCCAGGAACGCGATCCTCAATCTTATTGATCGTCGCTCTCCTCAGGATGCTCGGTCCAGCCAAAATCGAGATACCATTGTGAATCAACCAATATCTGGACTGATCCTTGCCAATCACTCGAGCTGGTCTTGCCACTTCCGATGTAGGTCGCGTTTGCCTCCACCTGTGCGCCGATAGTGAACCCATTCACCTCGCTCGAAACGTCCAGGCTGAGGTCGTGTCTTTGGGAGCACTGCTCGTCGTAGGGCTTAACTGTTGGCTGACTGGTGGAACGCAATCTCACAAGCTTCTTGCAGTCGCAGGCGGCGCCACATGAGCGATCCTTGAGTAACTTGCCCAGCAACAACGGGATCGGTATATCTCCGAGAGATGCCGGTAGTGAGGAGCTCTCGCCAAGTATCCACTGTGCAGGACTGAATCCTTTGTTGTCGGCGAGTCGGTTCATAGTCTGAGCAATCTGGAGTCCGGCAACTCGGGCACTCTCGTCATCTCTGACCTCCAGTGCGCGAAAAACCTCAGTAGACATCTCCATGAAGAAACGGGCCCTGCGCTCAACCTTCCCATGTTGGTGATGCTCTTCAGGGGCAACTGGAATACATGGCACTCTTAGATCCTGGCACATAGTCTCAAACTCTAATCGAAAAGCTGCGTCCTGGCCAATCTGCATCCTCTCCGGGGTGAGCAGGTTGCGTTACCAGCCCTCCGTGAGAGCGATCTTCGCGCGTGCTGACGTTGGACTTGGCCGGTCTCCACCGCTGATCATCCATTGGCGCGCTGCAAAGTCGGCGGCAAGGTCAAGCATAACCAGGAAAGCATGCACATTCCCACCCAAGTGTGGTACATATGCACTGCCCATGCCCAGACACTGATTTAATCGCATCCACTTCGGCAGGCGTGCAGTAGGATGCGCTGGCGGCCGCTGTTGAGCACCTAGCTCACACTTGAAAAGCTTGGCCGCTGAGATCGCTGCTGGTGATCCTCCACCTGTCCGAATGTGTCGGGCAAGCTCCTCACCACGTAGAGCATGGGAAAACTGGATATGCAACTTTTTGATCGCTGCCTTGAGTGCTGCCGGGACTCGATGCCAATCGGCGTAGGTCTCCACATTCGCGCCCATAATGATTCCTGAGCGCGATGTGAAACCTGCGGCGGGGCATGTGTCAACGGTGTTGGAAACTCCCAGGATAGTCTCGCCCCCAAGTAGCTTCTCTATTTCCTGCTATTGTTTGACACCTTCGAGAATCCGCGCAGCCATCTGTTGTCCAGATTAAACATTCACGTGACTTGCCACCGCGCCCTTGAAGCTGACCATGTCCGTGATCTCGTGGACACCGAGCTCCACGTGAATATGCCAGCGCCACTGCTGACGTCGCGAATCTCATCGGATTTTGAAGTGGATCTCCACGATCATCTCGCAAATCAAAAGCACACTGATCACGTTCAACCCAATCCAGGCGGCAGCTCATCCTCGATGAGGCCCCACACTTGCGAACGCAGAGGGTTCCCCAGTAGCGCACGACGTCCGCGCCCCATTCGACGCCCGGCAATTACGAGCGCAACCTGAGCATGCGCGAATGCATCGGCCTGGCGACGTCTCTCACTCGGCGGAAAGAGGCTGTTGATTGCTGACCAC
This sequence comes from Prorocentrum cordatum, assembly GCA_963575745.1. Classification (NCBI taxonomy): domain Eukaryota; class Dinophyceae; order Prorocentrales; family Prorocentraceae; genus Prorocentrum; species Prorocentrum cordatum. Next base: position 126,852 of record CAUYUJ010016327.1, on the reverse strand, counting down.
GCGTCGCAAGGAAACGGCACGATCGTGATAGATGCGTCTTCAGACTCAAATTCCCTCATCGTCTCTGCCTACACACTGGGCAGTAGTAGATCATCGCCTGAAGTGCGTAGATCCTTGCATTTCCCGGTCCCCATACCAAACTCCGTCGCCAGACGAGTAACAGCACACTGACCGCCGTAAATATCCTCGACCGCTGTCCCAGGAATAAGCAGACGATGTCGATCAACGCGTAGAACAGTCCACGTAGCTTTCATCTCTCGCGCATGGTCCGCTATCCACGTATCCACTTGTTTCTTCCGGGAGTTCGTCGCGATGCCGATATCTGTCTGCATGATATGGTTGCTCTGCGTCTGGTTTGATTTGTCCTCTTCTGCTGCCCAGACGCCCAGCGTCTTCGCGCTGGTGGTAAGTGCTTCCCGATGAGTCGGCGTCCTCGGAAAGCCAGTGACATTGGCCATCAAGTGATTCCTCCTAGAACGCGCGATCTTCACTTGCGCGTCTGCAATAGCTCTGAAGATCACCCGATTGTGTTTCGCGCTAATGAGCGTGTCCAGGGCGTCCATCTGGTCGCCCACGAGCATCGGCGCGTCGGAGTTCGGCAACCTCTCGAAGTTGGGCGCGCAATCTCGTCCTTGAATGCCACTCGGTACTGCCTGAATACTTTCTGGCCTGGCCGGGGAGGATGCGTTGACGCCTCTGAAGGTTGTCCTGCTGGGCATCCGTAGGTCTGCTAGCTCGAACTGCTGGGTGAGCGTCGATAACTCTGTCGCCGCCGACCAGAGCCAGAGCCGCAGTGTCCAGGGCCACGTAGCCTGGGGGCACCACCTGCTCTGCCGCCATCGCGTCGACAAGCTCCTCGCCGATGTCAGTGATCGTCGTGATCGGGTCATCGGGCCAGCTCGCGATAGGCGCTATCACGTTGCACCCCTGCTGATGTCCAGCTCCCGAGGCTAGCCAGCATGGCCGCCGCCAGACCAGCGCGCGCCAGAAATCCTCCAGCTCCTCGCCCAGCTACTCGTCCTGATCCTTTCGGCTTCTGGCCGGCTGCCTTCCTTGTCTTGCTGCGCTCTGGGTCGCCAGCTCAGTGTCCTACTTCGTGGCATGCGCTGCACTTGCTTTGCTTCTGGAAGGCGCCGAGCCTGTCTTGAAGCTCCTTGGCGCCGAAAATGATCTTGCCATCGAAGTCGATGTCGGTCTTGCCTTGTCGAAATTCTCTGTTCGTCTGGCCATATTTGATGAACTGTCGCTGCCGGCTGTAGTTCGATGAGCTCGGTCCTCCTTTGCCATGCCCACGTCCTTTTGCCGCGACTGCTTTTGAAACTGCTCGGCCAGGGCTTCGACGCTGATCTTCTCGTCTTTGTGGTACAGCGCCCACGCTCGCCCGCTGAGGCCGTTCTTGACTTCGGCGGCGAAACCCTTCTTCTTCTTCTCGGCACTCTCCATGCCCAAGAATCCGAGCCGCACCCTCTCATCCCATTATTCCGCTGCTGCCGCATCTCCATCCAAACAAGGAGCACCGTCTTTATCCAACCATACGTGTGACCTTGGATTTCGTTGGTTAACCATCGTGAAATCCGAACTGCTCTCAATGCAGTCCGACCTGCTCCCGAGGAAATCAAAACTGCTCTCGCGGAAGTATGAGCAGCTCTCGAGGGAGTCGCACTGCTGCGTCGACTCGAAATCGCGCGCACGATCACAGGATAAATCCTCACCCCAACAATCGTTGCCTGTCCACAAAGACCAGGTCTTGAGAACAACAATGAAAAAAACGAGCCAATTCAGCATAGGCCGTCCTTCGTTGACTGCTCAGCTACCACTGTCAATTAAATAGATATGTTCGCCAACTGCTTATCTACTTCGTTTTTAGCTGCGCGGATATGGGCAAAACACACCCATCTTCACGCAAGAGGCCGCCAAGACGCCCTAAGAGGCGCCCATGACGCGCCCAAGAAGCCTCCAAGAGGCCCAAAAGATACCCCACGAGGCCCCCGGAGGCCCCCAAAAGGCGTCCAAACCGCCTCCAAGACTCTTGTTGGTCCAAGGGGCCCCCGAGAGGCTCCCCACGACACCCCAACACATACAAGAGGCCTCAGACCCACAACCCAGGCACGGTGGCGGGATTGGCCGCAGGCCACCAGAGTAATGCCAACGTCTTACACGCTGATGATTTATATCCGTCCCCGCACGATGTTCCCAGATGCGCCAAGGCAATGCCGAGACGCACCGACGCGACTCTGATATATCCCATTCTGATAGAGAGGGGGCCAGCGGCAGGGAGCGAAACCCTTACAAATCAAAAGGGTCCACGGTATACCAGGCTCTCATGATTTGCTGCCGAACACCCTCCCCCCAACGTGCGTCCTCCTTCTCGGGCATCCTGGAAACTTCTCGCTGCCACGCCTGGGGCCCGCCTCGAAAAACGGGCCAGGATGGGTGCGTCCTAGGACGGATTCCTCGGCGGATCGGCAAGAAAAATCTGCATCGACAAGAGCTTCCCGAGTTCCGCGACGACGTATCGGATCATGGCTGGAGTGCCGCGGGCAGTGGTTCCGCGCCCCGGCTCCGGGGCGCGGCGACGCGGCAGCGGCACAGCAGCCGACCGAACACTGACCGCCCGAGCGCAGCCGACTGCGACGCAGCCGCGCCGAGAGAAGCGCGAGCGCCCCTGGGCCCCTGGGGCGCCCGCGAAGCCGGCGCCCCAGCGTGCCAAGGAATCCTCGCCCCCCCCTCCCGCCCTCGCCACGCCGCCCGCCCCACGCCCGAGGGCAGGGATGCAAGGCCCCTGGGGCCGAGGGGGCGAGGACGGGCCGAGCGAGCGAGGACGCGCCGAGCAGGCTCCTTCCCACCTGCCCCGTGGCAACGGCACAGCAACCGATCGAACCGGACCGCCCGAACGCAGCCGACTGCGACGCAGCCGAGCCGACACAGACATGCGATGTCCTGATGTTTCAATACGGGGTCCCCCGAAGTCCCGACCCTTTCCCCGGGACCCGTTTGTCATCCTGGCCCGTTTTATGACGTTCCCGGGGCCCCGTAAGGGCCCCCCGAGGCCCAAAACGGCCAAGAACCTCCCGTCCTGTCTTGCATGTCGTTCACGATGCGAGCATGTCCGGGAACCGAGCCGCGAACACCCCCCCCCGCGCGCCACGGGCAGGCCTGCCGTGGGACGGCGTGGACGACGGCTTCGAGGACCCCTCGGCGTGGACGCCCTCGGTCCCGCTGGCCTGGCGGCGGGGTCGCCGCGGGGAGGGCACTGCCCCCCGGCGAGACGCCTGGGGTCCGCCGTGGAGGTGGGCTGTCCTCCAGCTCTCGCTCCAGCTCGCACCTCGCTCCTCGCTCCTCGCTCCTCGCTCCTCCTCCTCCTCCTCCTCCTCCTCCTCCTCCTCCTCCTCGTCCTCCTCCTCCCTCTCCTCATCATCCTCCTCCTACTCCTCCGCCCCCTCCTCCTCATCATCCTCGTCCCTTTCCTCCTCCTCCTCCTCCTCCCCCTCCTCCCCCTCGTCTTCCTCCTCCTCCTCCTTCTCCTCCTCTCCATTTCCTCCTCCTCCTCCATTCTGCTCCCCTCCTCCTCCTCCTCCTCCCTTTCCTCCTCCTCCAATTCTTCCTCCATTTCCTCCTCCTCCTCCTCCTCCTCCATTTCCTCCTCCTCCTCCTCTTCCTTTTCCTCCTCCTCCTCCTCCTCCTCCTCCTCCTCCGCCCCCCTCAAGGAGGAAGGGGGTCAGCACATCCAGGGCCCGAGGCACGTGCGCGGACGAGGGGGGCCAGGGAGCGTACCGAAAGAAGAGGAGGGGTCCATACTATCTGGGAGAGCTCATGCCCCGGCCATGAGATCCCCCCAGAAATCGCCCCCTCCTAAGCTTAGGTCGGGCGTGTCCCCCTACAGGCGGATTTTGGACGAAAAATCAAAAATACTCCAAACATATTCAGAAAATAATACTCCAAAAATAATCCCCATATTATTGTTTGACTATGTTTGAATGTTCCTCCTCTAGAGGGACAGGTCCGACTTAATCCGAAGCGCCCCCGAACCCCACGGAGGAAGCTCCGCCGTTTCCGCTCTCGAGGGGCCGTGCTTGGACCCCAGCCGACGGCAAACGATCCGGGTCCGAAGAGCCGGTCCCAGGGGAAAGAGCCGAGAAGTCTGGGGTCCCCGCGTCGAGGACTCGGGGCATCGTAGGTCTGGGGGGTGCTGGACGACACGAGCTCAATACCTTTGCTGCCGTCTCTGCCTTTGCTGGTTTGTTGCAAGCTTCTTGCATTCCGCATCAAGGATATGCCAAAGCAGAACGACTCTATGCTGAACGCGTGAGACTGGAGCGGAAAACTGGGCGACACGAAGTGGGTTATTGCAAGCTCGCGTTGGGCGTTGCGTTCGCGTTTGCGGCTGCGTGTTGTCGCGCGCTGCTGACTCGAGGTGACTGATACATCGTTCGAGGTGTGCTGCTGACGTTGTCGATCCTGCTGGAGCTGCCATTGCTGCTGCGCTTGCTATTTTGACCTTGCCTTTGCAATGGATGTAGCTGTTCTTTCGATGGTTAGGCTGTCAGAAATCATGAGAGCACCGAGCAAGCCTGACTAGACAGACGTGTCGGCGATCCGAAAGCTCTCGGTCGGCCTTGTCAGAAAGAACGCTGTGTTCGACACCTGCCCCCACGCCCACACTCGCGCTCCTCAGGTCCTTTTGGGAAAAACGAGGTGCCAGACGGCCATGTCTCAACTCATCTGGGTCCTCCGCGGCTCTGCACGTGGCTCTATCCACAAGGATTCTCCCAATGTCTGGCTCGTCCCCCTGATACATCAGATTCCTGCTCACTGCCGCTCCTCATGCACTAAATCGGAGATGCCAGCAGAAGATGGAACTCGAATCAGCTGACTCATACGCGCACATGTACACTGTACACAATGGAGGCGTGGGGGGCGGGGCGCCGTGGTGTCATCGGCTATTTCGCCTAGCAGCCCGGCAGAGTCGTCGACCAAATTGGTCAGAACGTCACCGACGCCGTGCCTGAGCAGCTCCCCCTTCGGGGTGGCGTTGCCGATAACCTGATCCTCCATGGTGCCAATCCGGGAGACCTCGAGGCGAGATCTGGGTCCAGTTTGGGAAAGAACGGTCGGATGAGCAAGGACACTACGACAGTGAAACTGCGACCAGCACGTTCAGAAGAAGAGACACAACCGAGAGGAAAGAGATGTCGACATCGCGGAAGCCAAACGGAGCTGCCGAAATCAAGGGAAGTGGCACTGCGAAGACTCGCGAGGTCAGGGCCGCGAAGGGAAGCCAGCGTGCCCGCGGCACGCTGGGCGCCCCAGGAAGACGGCTGAGCGAGCACGTGTGGACCCCTGCGGACCATGTGTCTGAGAAAGGCCTGGCTGGGAGACGGGATCCGGAACAGGTCTGCAGTCGAGCAAAAGCCCACCTCGGGCGCGGCCCAAGCGACCCCCAACAAACCCTCCCCTCCCGTGACGTCGTCCTCGCCTTTCGAGCTCCCCACCTGGCCGCACACACACGTCTGGGGGCTAGGCGAAAGGGCGTCGTTGAAGGGGATGGTTTGCCAGGGGTCGGTGGGGCCGCCCCTGACCATCACGAGTGTCCGACACCCCAGCGTCGGTTGCACCCGCAGGGATGGGTGACTGCCTGCCAAACCACCCCAACCCAACCCGAAGGCACCGTTGGGCACGTCTATCTCCAGAACATCGAGGGAGCACGTGTGGAGCCCGTGCACCCCCTGCCCGAAACTTGGGGTGGTCCAGGGTTCGCCGCAGGGTTATGATGCTCGTGTTCGTTAGACTCTTGAAGAATCGGAAATGTGAAAAAGGCTGTTTCAGAGCGTTTTCAAGGGTTTCTGAGGCTTGTTTTTGCAGGCTCAAAAAAGGCTGTTTCAAAGTTCGCTGTTTTTTCAAAGTTCGCCTGCCAGGGGCCATCGCCCTCGGCGCACGCGCCGCTCGAACATAGCCTGCGGCAGGCTCGTGCACTGACGACCCGGTGTCGTTCTGCCACCGCGGGGTGCTCGGGCGCAGACCAACCGACCCCTGGCAGGCCATCCCCCCCCTACCCTCCCCTCTCAAGCGCCACCTCGGCCACATACATAGAAGAAGCAAACGAACAAAACTGCATAAACATACACTCTTGTCGCTCCGCGCGGACTTCTTGGATATGCGTTGGACCCCCCCTCCCTGGCGCACGGAGCGCGCCAGGCGGCGCTGGAGGCGCCGCCAGGGGGGCCCAGAGCAGATCGAAGAACTCCAAGCGCGCGGAGCGCCACAAAAAGATATGTATGGCGTTTTCTGCTTCGAATGCATACGTCTTGGGGCGAGGCGGGGGGGGCGTCGCGGAAGGGGGCAGCTCGCTAGAGGTCGGCCAGGCCGCCCGTGGGACCTGGGACGATCGCGGCTGTCCGAGGGCGCGGATCGTTCGACGTCGGCCGACTCCTGGCCGCTGGCAGCGCTCAACTCTGAACGCCCGCGCCTCGCCGCCGCGTCGACACGACGCGTCAGGCGCCTGTGTTGTTCCCAGGCGCCTTTTTCGGCACCAAGACGGCTCCAAGGCGAGCATCCGCGCAAGGCTATCATGGAGCTGCTGCAAGCCCTGACAGAAAACATGTCCTCGCACGAGCGCGAAGCAGTTCGACTAGGCCCGACGTTTCACCAAACCACGCAGCTCGCGGCGAATTTGTCCACGCGAACTCCCCGCGGAGCGGGATTGATCCGTCGCGAGGCTCTCGCGACCTGCTCGGTGCTCTCCCCTGCCGCGTCCTATCCCACCCGTTGGAAGCGAGCTCCAGAAATCCCGCCCGCCACCCCACGACGCCGCCCCATGGTCGTCTGATCGAGGCGGGGAGGGGGATCTGTGGGTGTGTTGGGCAGGGGATGAGCCCGAGGGCGCGGAGGGGGGTAGGGCTCTTCCACGTGTGGCGGGGCGTCAGCAATGACTAATACCACCCCCCCCACGCCGCCTGCTGTGTCGTCAAGCAGAAGGGGAAACAGGAGGAAGAGCGGGCGCCGCAAATCGACCGCAGAACCGGTCAAACAGCGGCACAATAACCGACCGAACCGCATCGGCCGAACGCAACCGACTGCGACGCAGCCGAACCGGCCTCACCGCGAATCAGTCGTCTCCTCCTCCTCCTCCTCCTCCTCCTCCTCCTCCTCCTCCTCCTCCTCCTCCTCCTCCTCCTCCCCCTTCTCCCTCCCTCCTCCTCCCTCCTCTTCCCTCCTCCTGCTCCTCCTTCTGCTCCTCCGCCTCCTCCTCCTCCTCCTCCTCCTCCTCCTCCTCCTGGGGGCGCACGCGAAGCAGTCGCCCAGCGTGTAACAGAATCTTCGCCCTGCGCCCCCTTCGCTCTCCATACCGTCCGCCCTGCGCCCTGCAGTGCGGGAGATGTCGGAGCCGAACGGGGCAGGACGGGCCGAGCGGCCAGGATGCGCCGAGCAGGCAGTGATGGGCTGAACAGGCAGGGGTGCGAGCGCAGCGCGTGATGAAGTGCTGCATCCTGCTGTGGCCGGTTGTGGTGAAACTGCCATCATTGAGAGCGCGCGCCGTCTCTAACGCTGAGCCTCCGCAAGCACAACATAGGGAGGCGGGAGATGAAGCATAGAGAGAAGACGGCGGAGCCTTCGGCGTCGGCGGCATCGAGTCGGCCGAGCGTGCCGACTCCTGTTTGGGAAGAACACAAGAATGGTGCTTTCCACGGCTGTTTGAAAGTTCGTGCTGGTGCTCTCGCCTTTTCGGGCCTTCGTCAGCCCCAGACGGTTCCAGAGGCCTTCAAGAAGGCCTCAACATCGCCAAAGAGGGCCCCAAGACGGCCCAACAAGGCCCCAAGATAGCCCAAGGCGGTCTCCAATACGGCTGTATACGCCCAAGACGGCCCAAATGAGACCCCCGCGAGGCCCCAGAAGGTCCCCAAAACGCCCCGAAAGGCCCCAAAAGGCCCCCGAGAGGCCTCCAGGCCCCACAGAGAGGATGCAGGAATATCATAGAAAAGAAGGCGAAAACAGGGAGAGAAACCCGACACGGCACGGGACATCGTGCCACATGATGCCTCTCTCTCTCTCTCTCTCTCCCTCTCTCTCTCTCTCTGTTTCTCATTCTCTTTCTCTTTCTCTCTTTCTCTTTTTCTCTCTCTCTCTCTCTCTCTCTTTCTCTCTCTCTTTCTCTCAAAGATGAGGGCGAAAAGGTCATCCTCCCTCCTCCTCCCCCCTCTCTTCCTCCTCCTCCTCCTCCTCCTCCTCCTCCTCCTCCTCATTATTCTCCTCCTCCGCATCGTCATCATCATCATCATCATCATCATCATCATCATCATCATAATCATCATCATCATCATCATCATCATCATCATCATCATCATCATCATCAGCAGCAGCAGCAGCAGCAGCAGTATCAGCATCAGCATCAGCATCAGCATCAGCAGCATCATCATCATCATCAGCAGCATCAGCAGCATCAGCATCAGCATCAGCATCAGCATCAGCATCATCATCAGCACCATCATCAGCATCAGCATCAGCATCAACATCAGCATCATCATCAGCATCAGCACTATCAACATCATCAGCATCATCATCATCATCATCGAAATCAGCACCATCAGCATCATCATCATCATCATCATATCATCATCAGCAGCAGCATCATCATACTCATCATCATCATCAGTAGCATCATCATCATCTTCATCACCATCACCATCAGTATCATCATCATCATCATCATCATCATCAACAACAACATCTTCATCATCATCCTGGGAACGACAAGGTGCCATATGTAACAATAGTTCTCCTACTCGTACTCATTATCGTGAAATGTTTCCTGCTATGATTCCTGCTCTTCCTCTTTTTCCTCATCTTCCTCCTCGTCGTGTATGTTGTCCAGTCACCCCCCTGCAAATGAAACAAATACACTGTTTGCGTGCCCGCTCGAAGAGCCGGACCCCTCAGGCGTTTCGGGGTTCAGCCAAAACCGACCTTCAAAAACAACAACGCTCCTGCTCGGGACGATCCACAAGAAGGCTCCACTTCAGTCCACCACGATCGGCCAAAAGTCGACCCGACGCGCCAAATGCACGCCGACGAGAGCGTGCAGCACGTCTGGGGGAGACAGGGGGGGGGCAGCCAGCGGCAGCTTCCGTGCCCCCGGGCCCCTCGGGATCGCCGCGCCCTGCTCTGCCGACCAGCCGAGAGACGCCTTGCCTCCGGTCGTAGGAGCAGGAAAAGGAGGAGGAGGAGGAGGAGGAGGAGGAGGAGGAGGAGAAGGGGAGGAGGAGGAGGAGGGACAAGAAAAAAAAAACATTGCGAACAAACGCCGAACAGGACAGGAGGAGGCAAGGGGGTCAGCGGCAGAGGCAGCGCAGAGCAAGCAGGAACGAGGGGGCGGACGGAGGAGGTCGTCGTCGTGGTCGGGGGAGGGGGCGGTCGTGGTCAGGGCAGGGCGTCGGGGGCGTTGGTCGTCGGGGGCGGTCGTGGTGGGCGGGGAGGGTCGTGGTCGTCGGGGCGGTCGTGGTCAGGGCAGGGCGTCGGGGGCGTTGGTCGTCGGGGGCGGTCGTGGTCGTCGGGGGCGGTCGTGGTCGTCGGGGCGGTCGTGGTCAAGTCAGGGCAGGGCGTCGGGGGCGGTCGCGGTCGTTGGGGCGGGCCGGGGGCGGTGGTCGTAGTCAGGGGAGGGGGAGTGGGCCGGCGGCTCAGGCGGCGTCTGCCGCGTTGGCCGCCGTGGCCGCCGCAAACCTGGCCGCGTGCGAAAGTCTGCCTTGCTGGGGGTCGCGGGCGGCGGGTCTGGAAGGGGGTGGACCCGCCGCGCGCGGAGCTCTTTTTCGGCAAGCGACGCGCGACAGCAACAACGCGATCGCGCATATCAAACATTCTGGGGCGCCGCCCATCGGGCAGCCATTCCCCGACGTGCTGTTCGCAGGCTGGACCTGACACCTGCGCGGGGCGAGCGCACGTTTCACGTCGACGGCGTCGCGCGCGAGAGCAGTCCGAGCCCGCGTCCGCGCCAGCGCCCCCTTGGCCCGCAGGCGAGGCGACCGCCATGAAACGGGCGCGCAAATGGTACCGTTCCAGCCGACCGCGGAATCACAACGCGCGACCGCTCCATCAGAGTTTCGAGCGAAATGGCGCACTCGGGCCTCCGAGCCGCATCAGGAGGCGGCTCGCATTGGCGACGCCCGCCGCGAGGCGACATTTGAATAAATCGCAGTCGAGTAATTTCGCAACGGTGGGCGTGCGCAAATTTTGCATTTGTCGAGCCGACCGTTCATCTGCACTGGCGCGTCGTCTCATTCGAACGCGCGGCCCTGAGCCTGGCAATCGGCTGGTCGGCAAAAGCGCTGCGCCAGCCCTTGGCGCGAGATGGCCGACGCGGGGTCGGCCCAATGGCAGCGCGGTCGACGACGATCGGCCCCGCGAGCACCAGGCCGCGGAAATCGGCGCTAACCAGCGCCCTGATTTCCCTACGCGAGGCAAAACACAAACAAACAGACCAAATCAAACGAGGCAGCGCGCGTGCCCCGCGCCAACTGCGAAAACCCAAAGGCATTCTGATTGGCGTCGCTCTGTAAAGGGGCGCGGGAAAGACTGAGCGCAGAAAGACAGCGCGCAAAGGAAGGAGGGGTTGAGGGAGGGAGACGGAAGGAGGGCCGTCATGGAAGCGTCCTGAGGCCCTCCTGGAGGCCCTTGGACCCGCGCTGGGCCCTCCTGAGGGCCTATGGGGGCTGCCCTAGGGGCAACTTGGGGGTCTCCTGGAAGTCTATGGGGGACATCTTGAGGCTCTCAAGTGGAGCCGTAAAAAAACATAAAAAAGCTTATTTATTTACGCAACTTTTACCTGTTCACGCTTTCTCCCTGGGTGCCTTGGGGGACGCCGTCCTGGTGGTCTCTAGGAGCTGTCCTGGGGGGCGCGCGGCCGCCTTGGGGCCGTTGGCGATCGGTCTCGCGGGGCCGCGCCACGCGCAAGGATATGCGATACGCGAAGCGTCGAGAATGCATCCCTCTCCCATCGTCCCTCTCGTTCTGCGCCCGACGGGGCGGCCGCGCATCTTTCTGCGCTGCCACCTCGCGACGCCCGCGCGCTCTCGCCGCGCGACCGTCCAACTTCTGCTCGAACGGTCCTGGGGCGCGCGAGTGCAGGGGCCGGCTCGCGCCTCCTGCCCCCGTCCGCCCGCCGCCTCCCCCGGCAGAATTGCAAGCGCGCCAGGCTGGGCGCGCGGGGGACGAAGGCGGAGCAGCAACAAGGCCAGGCGAGAATCTCTCCAGAGGAGGCGGAGGAGAGGAGAGGAGGAGGAGGAGAAGGATGGCCAAGGGGCAGATGAAGATGAGGAGGGAGAGGAGGAGGAGGAGGAGGAGGAGCAGGAGGAGGAGCAGGAGAAGGGGGTCCTCCGCCTTCTCCCCCTCGCCCTCCTCTCTCTCTCTCTCTCTCTCTCTCTCTCTCTCTCTCTCTCTCTCTCTCTCTCTCTCTCTCTCTCTCTCTCTCTCTCTCTCTCTCTCTCTGCTTCTGCGCGGCCCCAAGCGACCTCGCGGCCGCAGCGGGAAAGGGTGACGGAGATAAAGACGACAGATGCGTTTGGGACGCTACCGTCCCCTTTTCCATGGGCCAACCTCCGTTTCATCTGGAAAAACACAACGTTTCGTGCCAAAATGGACCATGCAAAAACAAAAAAACTGATAAGTCTCGCTTGGGCAGCTTGGATGGGAAATACTGCGCGGTTCCACGTGCGACGGCCTCCCGCCCGCGGGAAAGGGGGCAGCGGGGTCGCAAACGCATCTGTCTTGAAGCAGGAGGGGGAGAGGGTGGAGGAGCGACAAACAACGATGATCGTCGCCCCCCTCTTCTTGCTCTCACCCCCCCTTTCCCATCCCCATCCCTCCTCATTATCCTTCTCCTCCTCGTCCTCCTTCTCCTCCTTCTCTTCCTCCTCCTCCTCCTAGCCATCATTTGCACTGCGGCGGCATAGGCATCCTGCGAAATACACGCCATCAGTTGCAAGCCCTCGCCACGCCCCGAACCTCCAACAAATCACGTTCTCAAATGGCGCCCCAATCTGAACCGCACCCCCCCGCTCCAAAAAGCTCCAGGGAGCCCCATTGGAAATTCCCCTGTTGCTCTGAATGGGCTTCCAAGAGGTCGAGTTGAGCCGGCAAGGGCAGGGTCGCGGGGGGGCGAGGATGGACAGGGGGCGTCCCTAAGTTGACCCTTAGACCTGAGAACCCTGACTGCATGTTTCACATGTCGTCGAAAACCCTCGCTTCGAATCTGCACCCCAGCGTGCAGCCGCAGGCAAGCCCAGACTGCGAGGCCAGCCCCAACGCCTCGCCGCTCCTACCTGCGAGCCCTCTCCGTCACAGCCGTCGCAGCGGCAGTGCGCCACCCTGGCGTCGTGCAGGCCCGACTCACGCTGAGCGACCCAAGTATTTCAGCCACGATCCATAATGCGAGCCACGCAAGGTAGGGTACGACTCGCACAAGGCAGCGACGACCATCTGCATCTGTTTGAGCTCGTCCTTGTTCTTCTGATTGATCGTCGCCCAGCGCAGGCCAGTCGTGTTCTCTGCAGCCCGCGTGTAGGTGATGACGCCTGGCGGGATGTAGAGGACCTCGCCCTGGCTCACCACGGCGAAGAAGTTCGGCTCAGAGACCACGATCTTCGCGAAGTCCTCGCCAGACAAGCCTTTGAGGTCGCACAATTGTTGCGTCACCGACTTGTTTGCGTCGTACTGTACGCCAGCCACTGCAAGACTCCCAGAGAGAACGAAGTGGAAATGCGGCAAGGCGTACGGCTGCGGGCTCAGCGCGCTGCCGTCCTCCAGGATGTTGAAGTAAGCGACGTCGTACTGAGCAGCAGCCGTGGCCTCGTATTCTTTCTTATTCTCGGAGTTGGGCTCGCAGATGAAAAGTCGGTTGAACACGTCGTAGCCAGCCAACGCCTCGGCATCCTTGATGGTGGTCTTCACTCCTCGTAGCAGCGAGGGGTTGTTGAAGCCGGCGGAGTTGCTGATCTTGCCAGCGCCCTCGGTGCTGACCTTATCAGTGAACCACTTGAGGAAGGTTTTGAAGTTGGTGCTGTCCTCGATCTTCCTGATCACGCCGCTGCCGAGCTCGAGCTTTACTGCCTTTCCTTCGAAAGCCTTGGCCCCCAAGTTAATGTCGCCTCCGTTGGACACGTAAGTATGGTTCTTCAAGTACTTGATGTTCCCAATCGCATCTGGCTTAATTTCCACTTCCCCTGCAGCCGCATGTAGCTTCTCTCTCAGCTTGTCCATTTTCGTCGTCTTGCATCCTTCCTGCATCTTCTTCTGGAGCTTGCCCCGAAGCTCCGCCATCTTTTTCCTCAGCGCTGCCGCGGCGCCAGCAGGTCCGTTGAAAGCCTTCTGGATGTCAGCCATCGCCGCCCGCATCTGCGAGACGTCGGCCTTGGGGTCGCTCTCGAGGCTGTCAACCACCTTGGCGCACATCTCCGCCACCTCGGCAACGGCCGTCTTCTTCTCGGCCTCCACGCGCGCGATGGCGTTCTTCAAGGCCTCCACCGAGTCCTTGAACTCCTGCGGCATGTCACCCGCGGAACTGTACTCTTTCGTGGTCACATGATTGATGAGCAACTCCGCCTCTGGAGCCATGACGTCGACGCTCGATGCGATCTTGGCTTTTAACGAAGTGGCAGATTTGTCGGCGTCGAGTTGCGCAGCCCTGGCATTGGCGTTGATGGAATCAATGTCATCGGGGGCGTCAACTTTCTTCGCCGCCTCGGCCTCCTCCTCGTAGAGCTCCTCCACCGTCGCCTTCGCCTGGGCCCTGGCGGCCGCCTTACTCTCCAAGGAGTTGATCAAAGCGGTCATGGGGCGGCCTGCATCCTCGCCCGAGGGGCCAATGTGGCCAGGGATCATGGATGGATCGGCGGAGGGGCCTGGCCTGGGCTGCGCACGCGGCCGAGCGGCCTGAACCTCTGCCCTCGCGGCCGCAATAAGCCCATCAGAACTCTCGATGGCTGCCAAGAGTTCACCAGAGGTAAGATGGGCACGCTCGCCGATCCTGGAGTCAGTGTAGTTCCCGCCCAGCGAATCGTCGATGATGCCCAGGAACTCTCCCAGGTGAAGCTCGCCGTCCATCATCTGGGTAACATCGGCACTCAAGAGGGCTCGCTTCCACGCGATCTTGAGTTCCTTATCCCCAGCCCCCTTGCCCTCGTCAGTCTTCAAATAATCCTTCGACCACACGGAATACGGCCTCCAGTGGATTCTGCGGCGCTTTTCTGACCCAACCCTGGTCAGGGTGGAACTCTCCATCATGGTTTCGAAGTCCCTCTTGGCGCCGCCTCCTCTCTCTGCAGCCCTCTTGTGCTTCCTGTAAAACTCGACTACCTCTGGAGGGGACAGCCCCTCGAACCACGTCTTCAACTTCGGATTCTTCTTCCACCTCTTGGCCAATGCTTTGTACGTGGCGTCGCACTTGAGCTCAACCCCCTCCTTCGGCGGAGCGCCGCTCTTCGACTTTGTCTGGCGCCCCGACTTGGATGGCTCTTTAAGGTCGCACTCCTCTTCGCACCTCGGGCAGTAGAACTTGACATTTCCAGCGCCCGAGCACCCCCTTGGTGAACTGGCAGGCGCCCCGCCGTCCAGAAATTCATCCAGCATCCCACCCATCACGCCCTCATGACCAGTAGATGTGGCAGGCGCCCCAGGGGACATACCTGGTGTTCCAGCGGCTGCGGAAGGCGCGGGGCTGGACGCAGACGGACAGCACGGGCTCTTCACGGGCGCGCCGTCCGCCATGAGACTTCTGCCTTCGACTCCGCGGCAATCGACGGGGGCAAAGCGGCTGACGCCTGAAACGGCTGCGGAATGCCAAACAACGCCGCGACGGGAGCAAATCCAGCCCCTGGGCTCCAGCAAGTTCACTCTCGCCGACCCAGCCGCTGGCTTCTGACGCCGCTTGAGATTGCGAAGCCCTGAACGAAAGGCCTTTCAACTTCTGATCGCTCAACGTTCTGGCTGGCCTTCTCTGCGAGGCTGAGGGGGGCGGCCCCAGGAGGTCGCGAAACAGGGCCCCAGGCGACTCTCGAGGAATGAAAAAAAAGCGCGGTTGGACAAACCAAGGATTCGCGACTCTCGAGGAATGAAGCGCGCGGTGCGCTTTTCTCAAGGAGGGCAGCGCGCCCGCGCTCATTCGGCGATCGTCGCGAAACCTTTGGTTTTTGTCCAATCACTCAGGGCCCCTCCTTCTCTGGGCTCCGTCTCGGGGCTTCTCCTTTGCAGGTGGGCGGGGGCTGGCCTTCTCTGCGAGGCTGAGTTTACCTGGCCGACAGACCGCCTGGGCCCCCCCCGCAAATGAACGCATTTCCAGCGAAAAGAAACAGCGTCCCCGCCAGGCACCACGGTTCTCCACGCGTGCAGACTCCTAACATGCACACCAGTGGCCCGCAACGCCTCGGCCTCAGCCCCCCACTGCACCCCAGTGCCCGATAGCTGCGCCAGCGCCCTAAACGCACGAGAGAGGCCCACAACGCCTCGGCCTTATCCCCTCACTGCAGCGAGGCCGTACCACGGCCACTGCCCAGACCTGAAAGCCTTCGGCGGGGCCCACACCCCGTGCTCCACCCTGCCATTGAAAACAATGATGAGCCCCCCAGCGAAGGAGAAGCTGCGCTCACCGAGGATGAACTTGCACTGCGCGGAGACGGGCGCCTGGGGCCGTGCGCTTCCGCTTCCTCTCCTCCCCCTCCCCCGTCCTCCATGCTCCTCACCCTTCTCTTCCTCCTCCTCCACCACCTCCCAAAAGCTGTCCGAGCCGCCCCCCCCTTCGGCACCCCCTCCTCCCCCACCAATCCTCCACCTCCTCTTCCCCCTCTCAATCGCCCCCACCATCCGAGGGGGACGAGGAGGGCGAGGAGGAGGCAGCGATGAGTGGAGGGAGGACGAGGATGAGCACGAGGGGGAAGAGGAGGCGATGGCTCCAAGAAGGCACCAAGCAAGCTCCAAGAAAGCGATGGCGGGGACACAGGGCGGCTCCAAGAGGGCCCACGAAAGCCCGTGTCAGAACGAATTACTTCCAGATCTGACCTGGAACTCATCGAGCCTCCTCGGAGCCCCCTCCCCATTCCCCCTCCGATGCCACATTGCAGCCCCCGCGCGGGGCCCTCTGGGCGTCGGCGGGGCCACGGGGGCATATGAAGGCGACTTCTCATCCCCCTGCCGCTGCCCGATCCTGTGCCCTTACCTCTCGTCCCATTGCGCCCTCCCCCCTCAAACGCGCGGGGCAGCCTTGCGGTTCTGCCGCAGCGCGAGCACGGTCCAGCCGCGATCGCCGTCGGTGTGCACGGGGCAACGGACGTTGTTGTGGCACCCGAATTCCCTGCAGGCTGGATCTGCTATCGTGCACGGCTGGTAAACAGGCTCGCGAGGGTTCCCGCACACTTGCAACGGCGCGATGTTGTCCTCTCTGCCTGGCGACTCACCGTATCCCTTGCGCCCTTCAGGCCCCCCCACACCCACCCCGCCTCGCCCCGCCCCGCGCCCGCCCCTCTGACCGACGGGGGCGGCGCGGGCAGGCGAGGGGGGGAGGCGAGCGAGAAGGGGCAAGAGCGCGAAGGAGGGGGAGGCGGGAGTAGAGCGTAGCAGCAGGGGGATACTCGAAGACATGCGCCCGAAAGAATCGACATCGGAGGCGGGGTCGAAGGGGGCACGGGGATTCCGCCCGAAACACTAGGCCAGCAAGGCACGTACGAATCCCCGAAGTGGAGGACGGTGTCGCCATTGTCTCTGAAGCCGTACAAGTCTGGAAAGACGTCGGCAGGATGGACGCCCATCTTCGCCGCAAACGCCTTCGCGTCAATCACCACCTCGCGGGAGGAGGCCGGCAGGCAGGCGAAGGGAGTGGCATTGCTCTCCCTCCCCCCTTCCTCCCTCTCCCTCCCCCCCTGCTGGTTGCCATTCCCCCCTCTCCCTCCCACCCGTCCCCCCCGTCCCTCTCCCTCTCTTCCTACCTCCTGCCCTCAGGCCCCCCTTCTCCCTCCGCTTCCAGCCCCCCGCCAATCCCCCCCCGACCCCGCTCCCCCCCTCCTCTGCGACGCTGGCGCCGCCTTGTGGTCCTCGAGCATGCAGAGCCACCCATCGCCCACGCTCCAGCAGGCTTCGGATCTGCCTGGGCGGACGGGGCAGGAGGGGTGAGGGGCGTCGTCTGAAGGAGGAGGACGAGCTGGGGGGAAGATCAAAGGAAGGAGGAAGGGAAGGAGGAGGAGGAGGAAGAGGAGGAGGAGGAGGAGGAGGAGACGGATGAGGAGGGGGAGGAGGAGGAGGAGGAGGAGGAGGAGGAGGAGGAGGAGAATGGAGGATGAAGGATGGAGGATTGAAGATGGAGGAGGATGGAGGAGGATGGAGGAGGACTCTGACAACGCTCTGCGGCCTCAGACTTGGAGGAGGAGGAGGGGGGAGGAGGAGGAGGAGGAGGAGCCCTTTCAGCAGCCCATCAAACGGGACGCGTCCCATTTGGGCCGTCAAACGGGACGCGTCCCATTTGGGCCGTCAAACGGGGCGCGTCCCATTTGGCCCTGCGGCTCTCTGGTGCTGGTTCGGTCTTGCAGGAGACCGCGTTGCCTTCCTGTGGGAGGGGCGGTGACCCGCCCCTCCCTGAACACTACAGGCTTCGGTGTCTGAGAGTTCGGCGAAAAAAAAAGAGGAGGAGGAGGAGGAAGAGGTGGAGGAGGGGGGGAGGAGGAGGAGGTGGAGGAGGGGGGCCTCAGACTCTCCCAACCCGCGCCTCCAGGGCCGAACCACTGGCGCGTGCGAGAACACCAGCCAACCGAGTAGAGGTCCCCGATGTGACCTGGGCGGGTGCCACGGTAGGGTTCTGGGCCCTCGGCGCTCCTCATCGTGGTCCTGATGTGCGCGCACGTCGATTTCATGAAGACAACCGTGTCTTCGTGCATGCACCCCGCCACGAACTGAATGGGCTCGTTCAAGCTGTTGAGCCCAATGAACTTGACATGCTGTCCGAGGGCGTGCTGTGCCGCGAAGCAACCGTCCCGATGCAGCTGCCACTCGTCCGTCTCTATCATCTCAGTGCACAAGCCGCACCTCATCCTCTTCGCCCTCTTCATCGGCGGCTGGGCGACGGCCAGGCGCTCGTCGTCTGGGTTGCGGTCCATGATGGCCAGGAGAGGCTCAGCCTGGCGCTCCGCTGCTGGGGCCGCGGCCGCGGCGGCGCCCCGGGAAGCCATCGGCCCCTGCGCCAAGGAAGAAGGCGAGCACAGAAAAGCAGCTCCCGCAATGCGGGCCCCTCGAGCAATACGCAGAAATGGCGCCGACGTCGCAGGGCAGGGGGGCGGACAGGAAGGGCGCGCGAGGCGCACAAATGGTGCGCGGGTGGATTCAAAATCTTCAAACATTGCTCTGGGACGCCTTCAAGAGGCCAGAAGCAGGCCTCGGGACGACCTAAACGCTCACGGGATGATTGCCTGCACAGAGGAGCCCAGATGAGCAAGAGCTCCAGGCGAATCACCCCGAATCACCCCTGAACCGGACCTGAATCACCCCCCGAATCGCTCAGCGATGCTCGGCGATCCAGGGAATCACCCCGAATCACCCCTGCATCACCCCTGGAATCACTCTGCCTTGGCCTGTGATGCAGTGGCGCCCGACCTCGTGACGCACAAAAGGAGATTTCGACTCATCCTCATCTCTTCATTCCACCGCCGCCTCCTCACCATGTCCCACAACCCTGCGAGAGGCGCAGCTCCAGAGGAGATGGCGCTGCATGTCCTACGCCACGACCTCGAGCTCGGCCTCGGCGGCGCCCACGTCCGCCTCCTCGGGCACGAACTCGCGGTGCTCGCCCTCGGACGCGCGCCGCGCGCAAGGGGGCGAGCGCGCGTTCCTCGCTGCTCAACATGGAGGAGCAGGAGGTGGATGGCAAAGGCGGAGGCGGAGGGGGACGAGGAGGAGGAGGAGGAGGAGGGGGCGGGCGGCGAAAGGGAGCGGGAGGAGGGCGGGGGGAGGAGGAGGAGGTGGATGAGGAGGACTTTGGGGGGCCGACTTCGGCACCTCCTCCTGGAGGCCTTCGAGGGGGGCCGACTTCGGCACCTCCTTCTGGGGGCCGACTTCGGCCCCATCGGAAGCCTTCGGAGGCCTTCCCCTTCTCCTCCTGGCGGGGTCCTCTTGGTGCCTCTGGCTCTTGCGGGCGCTTGGGCCCTCCTCTCCTCCCCCCCCCCCCCGCTCGGGTGGGGCCCCCCCGCGCCAGATGGTGCTCGCGCGCCTCGGCCAGCGCCGCGGTGGCGTCGGGCGAGGCGTCTGCTGCGCTTCAGGGCGGACGCCCTCAAAACGCTCGAAATGCTGGAAAATGCGGGAGGAGGGACATCATCAGAAACTGCAAGAGGTGGAAGCGCAAACACATGGACCTACGAAAGGGAAGAGAGGCGGGGCAGGCAAGAGGAATGCGAAGGTCATGGCCCGCACGTGGAGGCACGCAGCGACAATCCTTGTCCCGCAAGACTCTGTCCTGGGGCCCGACCAGCCAGCACAGCAGCCAGGCTGCGCATCTCTGCCAGCTTGGGAACAGATGCACCTGGCAGGCGGCGAGTAAGCGCGGGCTGCATCGTCGTCGTCGCCCGACCCCTACTCTGGGCCTTGGGGGGGGGGGGGGAGGGTGGAGGAGGGCACAGGTGGTGGAGGTTCTGGAGGTCTCAGTAGTAGTAGTAATAGTAGTAGTAGTAGTAGCAGTAGTAGTAGTAGTAGTGATAGGTAGTAGTAGTAGTAGTAGTAGTAGTAGTAGTAGTAGTAGTAGTAGTAGTGATAGGTAGTAGTAGTAGTAGTAGTAGTAGTAGTAGTAGTAGCAGCAGCAGCAGTAGTAGTAGTAGTAGTAGTAGTAGTAGTACTAGTAGTACTAGTAGTACAACTAGTAGTAGTAGTAGTAGTAGTAGTAGTAGTAGTAGTAGTAGTAGTAGTAGGTATGTAGTGGCGTCTCTCTCTCTCTCTCTCTCTCTCTCTCTCTCTCTCTCTCTCTCTCTCTCTGCTATGAGTTTCAGCCTGTTCATGGGGCGGAGGGATGGGCTTTAGTGCCTGGGTGGGGAGCGGGCAGACTTCTAGTATACTCCGCCCTGCTCGTGGTCTGGAGCCTGTTCGCGGTCTGGCGAACGAGTGTATCGATCAGTTCTCACCGAGCGTGCCTGTGCTGGTAGGGTGCGCTAGCCGTCATCTTGGTTGGAGTTGGTCGGGTCAGGAAGGTAGGGGGGTGGAGGTTGACCCGCTACTGTGTACTTTCCCTTGGCGCCCGTGCTGTAGTGCTTGCGATTGCTTGACTGTCTGAAGCTAGCTGAGTGCCGCGCATCTCTGACCGCATCTGTGGCGAATCAAATCGCAATTCAAATTCCCTCATCCTCATCCTCCCCCCGAACCCCCTCTCCCCCCTCCGGCCCCTTTCCCGCCGCCCCCGCCGCCCCCTCCACCTCCTCCGCTACCTCCGCGATCCCAAGACGACAATCAGAATCTCCTGCAGTCGCTGCCGCGGTAGCGATGGATCTAAGGCTTGCTCCCGCATGGGGTCGCCATCCTGGCTTCACGTCAAAAGGCTCGCGCCTCTCCTCCTCCTCCTCCACCTCCACCTCCTCCTCCTCCTCCTCCTCATGCTTCTGCCGTTCTCTCTCCTCCTCCACCTCCTCCTCCTCATCATCACTCCACGTGCAAGTCATGCCCTCCTCTTTACGCGGGCGGACGCTCGGCGGGCGGGGCGCCTGAGAGTAGTGGAAACACTTGTGATGCCCCCCCATCTTGCAACTCGCATACCCGCGAACGATCTCCTCTCCGCTATACTTCGCTGCAAAGTTAACAGCAGGGCCGCCTGGCCCGCCGCGACGCACCTTCCTGGGAATGCCCACGGGCGGTGGGAGCATGGGGGCCCCGAGGAAACCGAGGTCCAACATCATCACGGGGTGGGGCGCAAGCGCGTCCTCGACGCCCGGAGGACCGCCGTCGACGATGGCGTCGAGAGGTTCTGCCTCAATTGCAAGAGGCGCGGCTGCGGCGTCCGGCAAGGGGGCGCCCTTGATGTGCAAAAGAAACGCGCTGCTGGGCAGCGCCCGCAATGCTGGGTGGGGTTGATGGGCTCGGGGGACTCCGCCTCCAAGAGTGCCTCCGAGCAGGCAAACCATCCTAAAATGCACGCCAGGACGACGCGAGGCGAATCCAGTGAAGGCACCCCTCGACCAGTTTCGCTCTTGGCCCTGGGGCGCCCTGGGGAACGAACGCAAATTTCCCCCGCCCAAAGCCTTATAGTACCCGTGGACCATGCCGTGCAGGATGCGCTGAAAACCTCTGCCAAAAATCGACTCCGATAAAAGTAAAGCTTTCATGTAAGCCGCGCTCGCACAAAATGCAGACTTGTTGAACAACTTAGGGCTGTCTGGGCAGAAGTCATCAGGGAGGTCATCGCCGCGCTCCCAACCTTGGAGGAGCATCTCGCACAGCAGAGACACCTTCGACGACGAAGAATGCACATCATCGCACGGAACACCTAAGATTGAAAGTGGGCGGCTACATGCGTATTCCAACTCCCAGACCGCGGACTCCCGACGCAGGAGCACTTGGGGCTCCAAGAATTCTGTCATGGATTGCTGGAGGATGCCACACGATGCCATCATATCAATGAGCCCGTACTTCCGAGAAGTCAGACGTTCCACCAAGATAGGGGCCCCCTGCTCTCCAATGGCCCCAGCGTCGGCGAGCTCTGCAACGATGCCACGTGCATCAGAAAGCGTACCTGGGCTTGCAACCCCGAGATCAACGCCCAGAAGACACTGAAGGCCAGACCGAGCAGAAGGACTCAACACCACCTCAGACGCGGCGACAGGCCTCCAAGCAAACAAATGCTCGATGGACCTGCGGGCGGAGATGCGAGAGAAATCGAGTGACACCAAAGCGCCGCCAGCGTCCATCACGGAGACAACCTGGCCGTCGGCGTTCGCGGACATGACCTGGCCCCTCCCAGCCAATGCAAACAACGACGACGAATTACATTGCAAACGCCTGGGCGGGCTTGCGGCAGCGAGAAGATGGCGGGAGATTCAATGGAAGGGCACGCGCACGAATGCACAAAGAACATGTTCGGATATGTGCCGACATGCTCTCAAACGAGAACCTACGTTGCCTCCACCTCCGCCCCATCTGGGCCCTGGCCCCCCATGCTCGCGCCCCCCGGCGGCCGCCCCTGGTGACGCGCAAGGGTAAGACTGTCGCCAAATACTTGTTAACCACGATGTGGCCAGGGCGCAAGACCTTCGAGGCGAAGGGGTCGGCATTCAAAACCTTGAAAAACATGAATTGGCCGTCGGCATGGACGAAACGAGGGCCAGGGGCAACTTCGGCAAGATACGGAACTATGGCAGCCTCATTGTGGACAACTCTGACAGGATCCACCTCCCCCCCCAAGGCTGCGCGCCAATCCTCAACTGGCAGGCACCAGACTGCATTCGGATCACTCATCCTCTCACGAAGAAACCGAGTAAACTGCCAATCAACTGTCGAGATCGCCGAGTCCACTTGGGGTTGCACGAGCTTTGCCACATCTCGTTTCCACAATTCAAGAGCGCCTTGCTCTGGTTGCAAATCCCTGAACTGATCCTCAACGTTGTACAAATAAAGTCTCCCATTGACGTGGGCCTTCGGCAAAACCTCGGGGGCGGAAATGCAATCAGCCTGGCCCCGCCCATTTCGAGGGCGCGCCCGAACCAGGCGCCTCGACCCCTGGACCCGCTGCCCAGGACGAGCACCCAGGATTTTGAACATATTGCATCGCCCAAGAACCCTGGCTTTCCACGGATGCTGAGGGGGATACGTGCACTCCAACAAGCTGCGCCCCAAGAATCTCTTGGGCCACATCTTAACCGCAAACTTGTAGTATGCAGGGTCCAACTCAAGACTCGTTGCAAGCTCGATTTTCTTAATCTGACTATTGATGTTGGCAGGGTACATGTGGGTGCTCGCCTTCTGGAACTTGGAAATCCTCGAATGCGCCCCCTCAGTTTTCCGAGTAACTGTCGGAGACATAGCGTAGCATCGCAGCTCATACAAAGTTCCATGGCTCAGCTGATCCACGCCCCCCGACGCAAAGCTCTCCAAGTCCTGCTTGAAAGGCGAATCACTGTCCAGGAATAACCGATAGACAGCCCTGTGAAGTCTACTGCGGTTCCCCGCGGCTGCTGCAACCTCCAACTCGGCCAAGCATTCCTTGCGCGTCTGCCTACTGTCCTCGATGGAGCCCCCCTGCTGACAAGCAAACAGACCGAACATTTTCAATGGCAACTTACCCCATACTTCAAGTTTCATTGTTATTTGTTCCAACACCGAATGTTTGAGGTGAGCTTCCAGGGCAAGGGTAGCCGCGCGGACATCTGGCGGAGAATCGAAGAGCAAGTCCCGCAAATCTGCCGACCTATAGTTTGCAATGTTGCTAATCTGCGTCCTCCATTTGCCCGCGGCCAGCTCCGAACCGCGCCCCCCCTTCCACGCGCACCCAGCAGAATCCTTCCTGTACCTCATTAAACGCTCTCTGAACGTGCCTGGGCTTCCGAACGAACCTTCATGACACCAACACCGTTCTTGCCAATTTGCCTCTCGCTGCACCGCCGCAGCCACGGACATCAACACAACAAGTTTGGCTGATATGGCTTTCTCATGCGAGAGATGCCGCCCGACTTCATAGATGAGTTTGGCGTTCATCTCGCTCAACTTCCAATCGCCAGAAGACCCGTGCCTCATTTTTTCAACGCTGTACGAGGACGCCATGACGGGCATCAAAACCTTCAGGTCTAAGATGAAAGAGCGGAGATACTCCCATTTCCAAGAAAATTTCGCCCCGTGGGCCCAAGAATCGAACATTGCTTTTTTCGAGCGCCATTCGGGCGCAGCCAAACAAGTAGCCTGGAACCTCCCTCTCATGCCACAGTCCCCGAGAAAGCGAGCAAGATCATGGAGGATCGGGCCCAGCGTCTGCCACGCAGGCACCGACTCAATCGCTTGCTGCAACGCGTTGTAGAATACATGCAGGGAATCTGAAATTATGACAGCAATTGGAAAGAACATAGCAGACGCTCCGACGTCATCATTCGGGGAAACCTCCAGTTGCCTGATACCTTGCACAATGTCTATCCAATCCCTGTCGCCCAACGAATGGATCTGCGGTACGTCTGCCATCTCACTCTCAAGGCCCTGGTCGGACGTCAGTGAATAGATCTGCCCCCTCCATTTGTCAAGGCCACGCCCCCCCCCCCCCGACTCCAGCAGGGCCACGCGCAGAAGACAGGACGTCTTCTGGACCAAGCTCGCTGCCCCCAGCCCTGGAAAAGGATGCGGGCGCGCCCCTGGGCTAAAACCTATACCAAGGTGTTGCGAAACAAAACAAAACATCCTTACTCCTCCATCCTCGATCCCCCGCCCTTTCCCCTCGCCCCTCGCTCATCCTTCTCCCGCCCTGCGCCACTTACAGACATAATCATATCGAAAGGCGCGTTTGTTTATGTTTCCGCGAGCCTCGGCAGCTCGGCCCCCAGGGAGGGGCCGCGCATCTCTCCGCCGGGAACCCAGGACGCCGGCAGAAGGCGATTGGTGTTTACCAAACGTGGGGGGCAAACAAACACGAGGTTCTCTCACGAGGGGCGCGTTCCCAGATCCCCACCTAAGGTAGTAATGGGCATGTGGCGTGCCTCCAATCGCCACGGACGCGACATCCGATCCGCTATTGCAGTGGCATCCTCCCACAGTTCCCTGCCCTCCTGAACAATGAAGAAGTTGCGCCCCCTGAGAGTAGAAGCGTCGCAGAGAATATGACGATGCCCCGAATGTGTTTTGAGCAGTTCCCGTTGGTACAACATATCAATGAAGGCGATGCGATGTACTGTTCGTTTGACAGCAGACGCTCCAGGTATCCTGATTTTCTTGTCGTCTATACCTTTCGAAAGCACGACTGCATCCTCTGCTGACATCGCCATTTTCAGAGACATCTTGATTATTCTGGACAGCTCTACGTTCGAATCCCTCAGACTCTGAACCAGCAGAAATGCGTTTATCATGACGTGGGGCTTGCACGAAGACACCTTGAAATTCTGCGCGGCGTTCTGCGGGCTGACCGATGCGGGGGCCAACGGGGTTGGCGGGTCGCGAATATCAGAAGGTGCGGCAATCCCTGCCATCGAACAATACGCCTTGCTAGTGAGGACGATCGGATACCTGGGGACCCGCCCGCCGCGCCGACGCCACGAAGGCCTCCAGCGGGCCTCGAAGGGGGCCGCTGGGAGGTTCCAACATGTCAACCGTCGGTGTTTGATTGTTCTGACTGGGGGTTCTTCCGAGTTTCTCGGGCTCCACCTGGAGACCCCGCGGGGGCCCTCTGGATGCTTTCCTGGCCATGGCGCTGGGCTCAGCCGCCCGAGGCGAGGTGGGGGAACGGGAGGGCGGAGGGGGGCGGAGAATGCCGCGGGGGCGCGGGCGACCCCGTCGTCCACCTCCTACGCCCTACCTCGCCTCGATCCTTCACGACGCCCCCCTCCTCCTCTTCCTCCTCCTGCTCCTCCTGCTCCTCCTCCGCCTCGCCCTCCTCAACCCCCTGATCCCCCTCCCCGTTGCGAACGCTGGAGCGCTGGGGGAGGGGGGGGCGGCACTGCGCGAACCGAACATTGGCCCCCTGGGGCCTGCCATCCATCATGTTGCAGACGACGTCGTGGGACGGAAACCTGAAGAATCGAATGCGTGGCTTCCTTCTGGGGTCCTCTAGGTTGAACGCCGCATACAAGTCTGATATGGCCTGCGAAGGCGGCGGCAAGCACACGGGCTTCCAAGAACGAGCAGTTGCCACGTCGAGGTCGATAGGAACACGAAGCGGACTCAACTGAGCGACCTTCCACATCACTGGATCTCCAATTGCATCTGACAGCTCGGCAAGCTGCACGCTAACCGACCAATGATACCCATGGTAGCAGAACAACACATCAGAGAATGTCACGAGGCAATGCACAGATACACGAGGAACACCCTGGTCTTCACCACGGCCGCGTTTGCGGCTGTGGTCGTAGGTGTATGCGAAGAACTGCGCGGGCAGAGCGTTCTGCTCTTTTCTGCGTTGACCGCCCCCCCTCCGAGACACTGCGCGCGAGAAGTACTGAGAGAGGCTGACAGCGGGCGCGGCGATGGCGCGAGGCTCGTAAACGACGAGGCAGCGGAGGAAGGCCCCAGACGCCAGGAGGGGTGGGCGGGTGAAGGAAGCAGGAATCACACGCATAAGTGGACGGTGAAGAAGAAAACGCTAACGACGTCCCAAATCCCCCCCCCGCCAGACTTGGGCCGCAGCAGCGGCCCTGCCTGCGCCTCTGGCGCGGCGCCCAGCGCGGCTGCCAGCTCGTCGGGCAAATCCGCCATCCGCCGCGGTGGAAGGGGCGGAGGAGGACAGAAGTCGGGAAGAAAGAAGAACGTTCAGCAGGAGCCAGGAGGAAAGAAGCAGAGGAGGACAAGTACGAGGAAGAACACAGGACAGAAGCGAGGGAGAAAGGCACCCGCGGCCGCCGCGCTCTGGCCGGCGGCTCGGCTCGCCGTGCGCTGCGGAGCTGTGGCGTGGCGAACAGCGGCGCGCGAAACAGTTCGCGATCCGTCCCACGTCGTCCGCGCGCCTCCACTCCCCCCACCCCGCCTGCCCCTCCTCCTCCCCCTCATCCCCCCTGTCCTCACCTCCCTCTTCGCCCTGCTTTCTCAGCAGCCACCTCCGCTTGTTATCTCCTTGTTTTCATTAAAAATGTCCGAGCCTCCCCCGCCTTCTTCCTCCTCCTGCTCCACCTCGCATTGTTCCCCCCTCTCCTCCCCCACTTCCCAGCCCTCCTTCCCCCCCTCCATTATGTGTCACCCCGCGCCTGCAGTCGGCAAGAATGGGGCGCCATAGCACAACAAAAGCAAATGCAACTTAAGGAAACATGCGACGTCCCCACGAAAAATTACAAGGGGGCCCCGAGAAGGCACGCCGCGCCAGCTTGGCAACCTGCGCACAAGGCGTGGACAAATTCTCCCTGATTGCATGCACACACGTGGTTGGAATGGAGGAGGAGGAGGATGAGGAGGAGGAGGAGGCCAGTGGTCAGTGGTCAGTGGTCGCGGTCAGTGGTTGGGGGTCCGTTCCCTCTACAATTACGGCGTGTCAGTGGTAGCGGTCAGCGGTCGGGGACACGTCGTGGTTCGTGGTTGCGGCGGTTGTTTCGGCCGCGCGGGACCGAGTGACAACAGCGGGGCGGCCGCGGCGCAATCGCCGCTTGGATTCGTAACCCTCCCGCGCCCGCGACCCCTCGCAAGCCAGCCTCTAACATGGCCGCGGGCGCCCCGACCGGCGCCTGCAGCCTGCGGAGCACGGCCCGCGCGTTCTCCCTTTGGCCCTTTGGAGGAGATGCGAGAGTCGCTGGGCGTGCACCCCCGCCACCTGCGAGGAGTCGCCCCCCGCGGCGTCTGCCGCGCGCTTGGCCAGGACGGCCAGGGCGCGTCGCGCCTCCTCGCCCCGGCCGCCGCCGTGCGCCTCGACCACCATGGGAATGAAGGTGATCCCAGCGGCGGCGCAGCTGCGCTCGGCGTTGAGGACTCGAGGCGTTTTTGCACCTCGTAGCGCTCGGCCGCGGCGCCAGGCGCGGCAGCCGAGGCGGCGAGCAGGTCGCCCCGCAGCCCCGAGGTGGCCGCGATGTCAAGGGCGGCCGGGGCGCCGCTACGCCAACGGGGAATATACACATCCGCCGGGCGCCGGCCGCCGTCGTCGAGCTCGCCGCCGTTCTCTTCCGCCCCAGGCGGGCCCTCGCCGCTCGCGCGAGGCTGCAGTAGGCCAGGCCGCTCGAGCTCGGACCCTGGAAACCCCGCGGCTTGCGCGGCGAAGAAAGCCTGGTCTCATAAGGCGTTGTGCCGCTTGACTCGGTCCCCTCGGCAAGGACAGACCACCGCGTGGTCGCCGTTGACGTCGAGGACGCCGTCGCAAGCCGGGCAGAAGGTCTCTGCGTCCGCCAGCTGCACCCGCAAGCGCCTCTGCAGAGCAATCTGCATCGAGCCGCGCGGGAACTCCGTGCCAACCTCAGCACAGGGCCGCGCCTGCAGCCAGCCGCTGGCGCCAGGGGCACTGACCAGCGAGAGGTGGGCCCTGGTGGCGGGGCAAGCGCGTTCCCAGAGTTCGGCCTTGGCGGCCTGGTCCAGCCGGTCAGAGAGCCCCCGCTGGTTGCCGTGCTGGCTGGCGTCGAAAGCGATCCGATCTGCCAGTGTTAACCGGGCGTTGTAGGCCGCCGCGGCAGCGCCCAGGGCGCCGTCGGCGCCAGCGTCGTCGTCGGAGTAGCCCGCCCAGAGCTGCTGGCAGAGCGCAGAGCAGGCCGCGCGGGAAGCCAAGTAGGCGGCGAACGCGTGGCGTTCCGACGAGCGCAGCCCCAGGCCGCCTGCCTCGAGGGCGAGCTGCGCCTGCGCCCAGGAGTCGCCCGCGGGGGAGCTGCTTCTCAGCTGCTCGAGGCTGGCGCGCACTGCGTTGTCCAGCTTGACCAGCGCTTCCGCGTGCACATTGGGCAGGACAACCCGCGCCGAGTAGCTGAGTCTGCAGAGGCCGGCGCACTGCCGTAGCAGGTGGAGCGCAACCTGGGCGTGCTCGAGGGCGCCAAGTGCGTCAAGGAGCTCGGTGGCCTTGTCGACTCGCTGCCGGGCGTGCTCGAGGCAGAAGGCGTCGCTGCCGACTGGCGCGCCCAGGAGCTCGAAGCAGCCGTCCGTGCGCGGGCGGAAACCCGGGGGGGGGCCTGCAGATCCACCTCGCTGTCGTTACCGCCAGCAGGGACCACTTCGCATTTCCCGGGCACCGTGCTCAGGCGGAGCCCCACGGTCGCCAGCTCCCCCACCAGCAGGTGGATCAGGCGCGCCGCGGCCTGCCAGTCGCCCGCGAGGGCACCGTCGTCGAGGGAAAAGAAGGCCAGGTCCAGGGCGCCCGCGGCCGCGGGGGCGGGCTGGCGGAGAGCCCTCTCGGCAGCGCGCTGCAGCGCTAGGGAGAAAAGCAGCGGCCCCAGTGGGTCCCCCTGCTGCATGCCGCATTCCGAGCGGATCGAGTGCCGGCCGAGCCAGAGCAGGGAGGGGGCCCGGTGGCGCCAGGAAGCCCAGGGCGCAAGAGCGGGCAGCTCCTCGTGCACCGCTTGCAGGAGAACTTGGCGGTCGAGGGTGTTGAAAGCGCTGCTTAAGTCCAGCTTAACGAACACCTTCTGCCTGCTGCCAGCGTGGCGCGCGAACCACTGTCGGGACACGTGAGCCGCGGCCTCGCAGCCGCCCGGGAGGGCGACGCATACCTGCAGGGGGGCGAGGCGGTCTCGGGCGGCGTCAGAGACTTGGCTGCCAAGGCGCTTCGCCACCAGGCGCCGCACGGTCTCCCCCCGCGGCCACCGGTCGAAGGCCGCCGTCTTGGGCAGGGCCACCAGCGAGGCGCCAGCCAGGTACTCCGCCACGCCGGGGGGGGGCTTGACCCTTCGCGAGGAGGTTGGCGAGGCCGAGCAGCTGCTGCAGCACCTCGTCGCGGTGGGCCGCCGTCTGCAGCGCGTCCTTGAGGTGTTGCGGCCGCAAGCCGGAGGGGCCCCGAGCGGGGCCCCGAGGGAAGGCCCGCACCTCGCGCTCGAGTGAGGCGGCGACTAACTGCTGCACCGCCGCCGCGTTGACCGCGGGGAGGCTGGCGGCGTCCACGGGTCGCTGGCTGCTTGGGTGCTTCTGGCGCATCTGCTCCAGAACAGCCGCGGTGACCTCCGCCGGGGGCTCGCTGGTGAGCGCCGAGCAGCTCTTGGAGTACTGCGCGTCCGCCGAGAGTTCCAGGCAGCGCTGCGCTCCTGAGCCGCGCGGGAGGGTTTTGCAGTGGCTCGCCTGTCCGCGGTCTCCGCCCAAAGCGAAGCGCGTTCTCCCTCCAGCCAGCGCTGGCAGAAGTTCTTGGTCAGAGCTTCCGCCGCGCTCCTGCTGCCGCGGCCCCCGCGCGTGCGCGGGCGGAGGACGCGCTTGGGCAGCATAGCAAACTGGAACCACGCCTCCTCCGTGTTTTGGTGCACGGCGAGCGCCGCCGCCTGCGCCAGGCAGCGGGCCCGCAGGACCCGCGCCCCCTTTGGGCACGTAGTGTTTTGTGCTGGCTCGTCGGGCGGTGGAGTCCCAGGGGGTCACCTGCAGAGTGTCGACCAGGGCGCTGAACTCGGCCGACACGTCGCGCGCCGTCGCCCGTAGGGCGTCGAAGTACGCATCAGTGCTGCCGACACGGTCCCCGGGCAGGTCGAACTGGAGCCAGGAGCCCTCCGCGTGCAGCAGCAGCACGGCGCGAAACGCCAGCGAGGGGCTGGCGGGTTCCTCAGGCAGGGCAGCCCTAGAGGAAGACAAATCAACCACTTTACCGCACCCCACGAACCAGTCATGCTGGCGCGGGGACGGACGATGGGGAGGCAGGGGACGAGAGGAAGGGCAGGGAGGGTAAGGCAGCCAGGAGAAGTGAGTGGGGAGGGGCACGGCAGGGCAATGCCGCCACCCAGACGCGTCGGCCTCGACGAGGTGGATGGCCACGCTCCCCAGGGCCCTCGCAAGCACGCACCTGGCGCCCCCCGGAAAGCTCTCGCGAGAAGCAGCTTGGCCCCTGGGAGGGGGGGGGGTCAATCGGCGTCCTGTCCGCTTTCAGCATTCCCTGTGTCACCGGAGCTGTCCACGGCGCGGCGGCCGCGCAGGCGGGCGAGGGAACCAGGTGGCAGCGCAACGAGTGGGGGTTGGCCCAGTCGTGGTGGACGAGGTGGTACAGCTCGTTTCGGCGCTGCTGATCAGCGGCGTGGTGCTCAACTCCGTCGGCGTCATGCTGGGTCGAGGCGTCACGTAGGGCGTCGGGCTGGGGTGGGGCGTCGGATAGAGCGACGGGTTGGGGAACGGCGTTGCCCTCCTGCACCAGGGCCCCGTCGAAGAGGTAGGCCATCGGCGGCGGGATGGGGGAGGGCGTCGGGCTGGGGCTGGGGCGAGGCGCCATGTAGGGCGTCGTGCTGTGGCGCATCGTCGAATAGGGCGTCGTGCTGGGGCTGGGTGTCGGGTAGGGCGTCGGGCTGGGGTGGGGCGCCGGGTGCGGCGACGCGCTGGACCAGGGCGTCGGGTACGGCGGCGGGCTGGGAAGCGGCGTCGGGTAGGGCATCTGGTTGGGGTAGGGCGTCGGGCTGGGATGTGTCGTCGAAAAAGGCGCCGTGCTTGGGTGGGGCATCGGGTATGGCGTCGTGTTATGGCAGGGCGTCGGGTAGGGCGTCGGGCTAGGGTGGGGCGACGGGCTGGGATGTGTCGTCGGGAAGGGTGTCGTGCTCGGGTGGGGCGTCGGGTATGGCGTCGTGATAGGGCAGGGCGTCGGGTGAGGCGTCGGACTGGGATTGGGCGTCGAGTAAAGCGCCAGGATGGGGTAGGGCGTTGGTCGGGCACGTGCGTCGGCGTCGTGAGGGTGTCGGTCGTCTGGCGGCCGAGGACGCACAGGTGTCTTGGGTCGTGGGGGTCGGCGGGGGAGCAGGCAAGCAGGCAAGCAGCTAGACGAGTGGCGCGGAGAGCAAGGGGAGCGGAGAGTCTGCTCAGCGCATTCGGGGGGCGAGGGGGCTGAAGGCAGAGAGTGGTGCTGCGTCTCTGTGAGGCTCGAGGGCGCCGTGCCATTACCACGACCACGTCCGAGCTCACCGAATTCGGGATTGGAGGATGGGGGCAGGAGGACGGGAAGAGGAACATACAGGGAGAGGAAAAAGAGCATGCACAGGCGTCAGCCCGCGGCGCCTGGTCGAGAGCGAACCCCACGCTCTCGCGCAAAAACTTCGCCTCAGTCGGGCAGGGGGCGTCGCACCAGTAGTCGACCTTCAGCGTGTAGTTGCTGTCGAGCTCGCTGCTCGCCCCGTCGACCTCCCCGTGCGCCGCGTCCTCGAATGTCCGGCTCTGGATCGCAGGCCCGGTGTCGCCCAAGTGGTACTTCGGCTCGCCGAGGGCCGAGGGCCCCGGAGACGGACTCGTGCAGCATCTGGTCCATGACGCCCTCGGGGACAGAGCAGTCCGGATAGACGGCGGACAGCGCCGCGCCCAGAAGGCGAGCAGCTCCAGGGCGAAGCGCGCGGGTCGGCGCCAAGCTTGCCGGCGTCGCGGCGCTGGCGGAGGCACCTGCGGACCGGGCGCCGGGTGCCGCGCTGCGGCGGGCGGGCCAGCGGCAGGGCAGCATAGGCGCCTGTCGCGCCTCCCGGCGCCAAGAGCGCTGGTCATCACCGGTCCCAGCCCGTGCCGCCTCGTGGGAACCGTCTGGGATGCGGCTGCTGCGCGGGCCGCTTCGAAGGAGGCGTCGATCCTGTCCAATAGGCCCTCCGTCGCCGCCAGCATCCGCTTCCGCTCCGTGCGCAGGGCCTGCTCAGAGGTCGGCCCGTGCCCGGCCTGCCTGTCAAGCTCTGCGAGGGCGGCGAGGTCCTGGGAGCCAAGCGCCTTCTCCAGCGCGAGCACCTCGGCCTCGAGCTGAGCCAGGCAAGCTCGTGCCTCGGCTGGTGCGAGGGCCGACGCCTCCCCCACGCGCCGCTCGAGGCTGCGGAGGGCGGCGCCCAGGTCGGCGAGGCTCTGCGAATCCCGGGGCGTCGGCGGCGGGGCGGGCCGCAGCAGCACGTCGCCCGCCAGGGCGGCGCCCCCGCGGCGGCGCCCCCAGGGCAAAGTGGGCAAAAATCCGCCTGTAGGGCGTCCCCCTTGAGACGTTCCCGCTTGAGCCGGGCCCCTAGGGGCGACACGTGTCTCATGCGGCGACCTTCCTGCTCCTTTTCTTCATCTCCTCCTCCTCCTCCTCCTCCTCCTCCACCTCACTATCTTACTCCCCCCTTTCTTCCTGCAGTTACGAGGCACCTCGCCATCACAATATTCTTCCGCCTAAGCTTGCAGCAACAACTCGAATGAGCAGCGCCACGATGCGACGTCATGAAGAACAATATAAGAATCACGAACAGGTCGTCACATTGAGACGGATCCGAAGTACTCACACTCACCATGCGACATTCATCGAATGGGACCCTTAACGCGTCTCTCTGGCGATTAGATTGTCCCAAGTGCCGTGTCGCTGTGGATCAGCGCAGTAAAAGTACCAATCTTGTTCTTTCCTTGTTTGGTCTTTTCGACTGTGGCCTGCGACAGACACGCGCACCATAACATATGAAAGGCAATTGAGGGAGAAGGAGGACGACGAGACGACGAGACGAGACGGCAGCAGCAAGTTCTCCAGTACCAAGGAGGTCACACACATCAGGGCGACCCAGCGACACATATGCGAGCGTATTGCCACCAACGCCGATGCAGGGTTCGATCCCTTGTCACCCGGATATACACGTGATCTAGATGCACACACATAGATGTAGATGTAAATGTGCATACAGATCCGCCGGCCCTCTTGCGGGGCCATCAGGCTGCGAGGATTAGGTTTGCTGCTCCCTGCGCCAGTTCCAGTTTCCAGTTCCCAATGTTACAAGATTGCTGTCTGCTTACTGCATATTGTCACTGATCGCTCTAGGGTGGAGCCGAAAAGGGCCCTAGCTAGCGTCCACGAATCACATCCTCAGGATTTCCGAGGGGGCCGCGGGACAAATAAAAGTACATGAGATTCGCGCTCCCGACGCAGTAATCCCTCGAAGCCCAAAAGATACCCCACGAGGCCCCCAAGAGGCGCCCAAACCGCCTCCAAGAGGCCCCCGAGAGGCTCCCCAAAACACCCCAACACATATACAAGAGGCCTCAGACCCACAACACAGGCACGGTGGCGGATAGCCGAAGGCCCTAGGATAACGCGAACGTTTCAATATGCGCTGATGACTCCTATCCGCCCCCGCATGCTGTTCACAGATGCGCCAGGGCAGCGCCGAGACGCACCGACGCCACTCTGTTATATTCCATTATGATAAAGAGGGGGCCGGCGGCAGGGGGCGAAGCCCTTACGGATAAACAGATGTGCATATATCTTAACGAATAGAACATATATATATATATACACATACACATACACATCTATCCGCCACGGTGCCGCTGGGCACGGAGTGGGCGTGTCTTCAGGTTCTTTGCCAAATCCCCTAAGCACTCCTGAGGAGCCTGTAAGGGACCCCATACCCTAAGTTGCCAAATCTTCTTGTGCTTCTCGCGTGCTCCCTGGGGGTCCCGCTATCTTCTCGCATGTCATGTTCGGGCCCAAGAGAGCCTCAGGACGTGCCAAAACGGCCACACGAGTCCCTCAAGACGGTCCAAGGGAGCCCCGAGTCGTCGAAAGATTGTTCCAAGACGCCCAAGATGGCCTCAAGATGGCCCAAGAGGCCTCCAAGACGCCCCAAGAGGCCTCCAATAGGCTTCCCAAGAGGGCCCCAAGAGGCAAAGATCAATGATTATCCTAAAGTGTCGTAAGGGTTTGGGCGTGCTCGCCTTTTCGGCCTCCCGACGCTCCCAGACGGCCCAAGAGGCCCCCAAGACCACCCCAAGACGGCCCAAGAGGCATCCGAGAGGGCCCCAAGACGGCCGAAGAGCGCCCCAAGACGGCCCAAGAGGCGCCCAAGACGGCCCTCCAAGAAGGGCCCAAGAGAGGGAACACACATCGAAAATCCAAGCCTTCTGCCCCAAGAGGCCCCCAGGAGGCCCCCAGGAGGCCCCCAAGAGGCCCCCAAGAGGCCCCAAGAAGCCCCGACGAGGCCCAGAACAGGCCCAAAGAGGCCCCGATACGGCCCCCAAGAGGCCTCAAAACTGCATCCAAGAGGCCTCCACGAGGCCTCGTACGAGATCCCAACGAACATCCAATAGGCTTCACACCCAAAACCAAGGCACGGTGGTGGGAGGGGCCGAAGACCATTGGATCCGCCGCCCCATGTTGATTTATCACAAGGGTACCTGGCGTGCTGAACGTCTTACGGCTTGGTTTTGGTTCCACTTGGGGCTTCTCCCGATGCCGAGGGCCACCCGGAAGGCTGCGTTCGACCTGGTTGCCAAGGTCTTTCCTGCTCTAGATGGCTCCAAGATGGCCCGCGATGGCCTCCAAAACGGCCAAGAAGCCGTCTTGGAGGCCATCTTGGGCGCCTTGGAGGCCTCTTGGGCCGTCTTGAGGCCCGCTTGGGGCCGTCTTAGAGGCTTCTTGGGGCGCCATGGGGTCATCTTGGAAGCCTTTGGGGGCATTTTGGAGCGATCTTTGGGGCCTCTTGGCTCGTCTTGGGCCGTCGGAAGGCCGAACAAAAACATGTCAAAAAGCTCAGGAAATCAATGATGTTGGCCTCTTCTGGTCCTCCTGGAGGACCTCTTGGAGGCCTTTTGGGCCGTCTTGAAGGCCTCTTGGGAGCCTCTGGGGCCGTCCTTGGCCGTCGGACGGTCGAATGAGTAAATGCCTGAAGCCTTCAAACACCGAAGACAAATCAATGATCCTCGTCGGGCCTTCCTGGAGGACCTTGGGGGACCTCTTGGAGGCATTTTAAGCCGTCTTCGAAGCCTCTTCGGGGCCTCTGGGGCCGTCTTTGGCCGCCTTGGAGGCTTCTTGGGCGTACGTGGAGGCATCTTGGACTCTTGGGCCGTCTTGGCATCCATTCTGGACCATCGTGGGCGAACTTGGGGGCAATGTTGACCGTTTTGGATGCACCTGGACCACCTTCGAGGCCATCTCGAAACCATCTGAAGCGAGAAAGCCGACGAGACAAGCAGCCAGCGCGCTGTGCCGAAGGTCCAAGGGGAGCTCTTTAAAAAAAACAGCAACCTCTCAGAACGTCCAGCTCGCAGGGACGCCGGGCACCTTTGGGCAGGCCAACCAGAAGAAAAGAACTATCGCTGGGGCTTCGGCCGATACTGCCAGCCACCCTGAAGGCTGCGTTCGACCCAGTTGCAAAAGCTTCTCCTGCTCCAGATGGATCCAAGATGGCCCACGATGGCCTCCATCAAAGACGGCCCAAAAGGCCCCCAGGAGGCCTGGAAAACGGCCCAAAAAGGCCTCCACGAGTTCCTCCAGGAGGGCCCGAGGAGGCGCAACTCATCGATTTGTCTTCGTTGTTTGACAGATTCTGGCATTCGCTCATTCGACGTTCCGACTGCCCCACACGGCCCAAGAGGCACAGCTCGCCCCCAGAATGCCCGAGACGCCTCCAAACTGGCCCCATAACGACCCAAGTGGACCCCAAGACGGCCCCAAGAGGGCCCTACACGGCCCAAGAGGCCTCCAAGACGCCCAAAATGGCCTCCACCCAAAAACGGCCCAGAGGGGCCCCCAAGACGGGTTCCGACTGCGCCCAGCGTGCCCATAACTCCCTACGACGGCCGAAGAGGCCCCCAAGAAGCCCCCACATGCTCCCAAGAGGCCTGAGGAGGCCTCCAAGAGACCTCCAAGAGGCCCCCACGAATATTCCAGGAGACCCCAAGAGCGCCCCAACAGGCTCCCGCTCCTCCTCCTCCTCCTCCTCCTCCTCCTCCTCCTCCGCCTCCTCCTCCTCCTCCTCCTCCGACTCCTCCGACTCCTCCGACTCCTCCGACTCCACCCCATGTTTCCTGTCTCGCCTGTTTCTCATTTGTCGTATTACCATTAGTACTACGAACAGTAGTAACATGAACGTTAGCTCTACTAGTATACGTACAAGTGTAGTATAGTTCGAACTATAAAGATTCGTACAACGGTTACGACTACCAATATTACTGGTCGTGTTCGTAAAATTCGTACGACTAGTATTAGAAGTGGTGTTCCTACTATTCGTACTAGTTTCACTAGTATCAGTTTCTTGGGATCGGGCCGAACCATTAAAGCAGCGTCAATATTGTGATGAACGACGTGCTTGGTTATTGATGGTACTAATATTGGCATTCGTAGAAATATTCTACGATTACGGGAATTACTCGAAGTAAGACCATTAGTAGTAGTAATGGTATCCGTCTTCTGCTTCTTAGTATAAGTAAGTTCTTCATTATGTCTGCCCCGCGGGCCCCCCGAAGGGCTTCCACAACGGCTGGGGGAACAGGTAGTCCGATAGTTCGGCTGGGCCATAGACGCAACGTTCGGCAACGCAGGCGTCTCCCCCAAAACGGGGGGGGGCGGTGATTCGCCGCAGGCGTCCTCGATCAATGTATATATATATACAACTATACACACATACATGTTTGTATGTATATATGTGTGTACAAATATATGCGTGTGTAGTTGGAGTCATAGATACCAAAGGTGCCCTGGACACCATCCATTAGCCCTGCTCTGGTGCATCTAAGATAACCCCCTCTACCCAAATCCCCCCTGCAACTGCTTTCAATGTTTTGATGGCGATGTCGACTGGCAGTGGGTACGGGTCGCCCGTCTGACAGGGCGCGCGAATCAAATCGCAAAGAAGCGACTGGACAGTCGCACGCAGCCGTTCCACGAAACGCGCGGCTCCACTCTCGGACTTTCGTCTCTCAGGCGTGTGAACTACCGCAAGCAAGTCCGCTCAAGCCTTGGGCCCAAGTGGCCAAGGACGCTATGCGC
Source organism: Prorocentrum cordatum (assembly GCA_963575745.1). NCBI lineage: Eukaryota > Dinophyceae > Prorocentrales > Prorocentraceae > Prorocentrum > Prorocentrum cordatum. Next base: position 89,405 of record CAUYUJ010016327.1, on the reverse strand, counting down.
AGCCGAAGCGAGGCCAGACATAGCCCACGCAATAAGGCGTCGCCACGCTCACTCCCAGATACACTAACTTTACACTGCTTCTTTCGCTGGGGGAAAACGAGAACTAACAAACCCTCTGGCCGGGAACCAGTCGGCCCAGACCCCCGCCGTCTACATCGCCCCCCGAGGTGCCCCGCAGGGTCCTTAACAGTTCACGCGCGGACAACAATCCAACTTCGCGGGGTCAATACTCCGCGAGAATGAGGAACCACTGGGATAACCTGTATGCGCGGACAGCGATCCCACTTCATGGCAAAAATACTCTGCGAGAGTGAGGAACCACTGGAATTACCTGAATTGGAACTGGCCCCCCGAACGCACGCGCTGGGATTTGCGCGCGCCAATGAACACCACGCACGAGCCACACGCCTCTTCACTGCGCAAGCAAATGCTGGCATCTACTACCATGTGCATCGCGCCGCCAGCACCTACGAAACGCCCCGTATGCCATCAAAAGATTCTCTCAACATGTCGCTCGGCCCACAGGCCAAAATATCATCGACGCACAGCGCCGCGACGCACGCCCCGGCGCCGCCCCGCTCGACGCACACTGCGTCGACAAAATCTGGGGCGACAGCCCGGCCGGCCGCGGCGAGGAAGCCGTGGGCCCTCTTGGCCCAATCGAAACCAGAGCTCTGCAATCCGCATAGAGCCTCGCGCAAACGCAGCGCTGGCCGTTTGTTGCAACCTTTCTCGGGCCACCATTCTGGCCACGAGCTCGGCGGCAAAACGATCCATGCTGGCCGCCCTCTGATCTGAGATTCAATGCGGTCGCCGGCGGCATCCGCGCTGGAGCCTCAGGCTCGCGGAACTCCGCGCCAACGGCGGGCGGGTCAGGCGCCGGCGCGTCAGACGCAATCAGGGTGCCAAACGCGACGCCGGCAACAGAGTTCCCCTCCTCGCACGGCGGCATCGGATCAGCGAGGCACTGCGCCAAATCAGTTCCAACTGCATCAGCACTCACGCAATGACCACTTCGAAGACTACAATCCTGGCCACGATTGTCGACCCCAGACCGCAACAATCTAGGCCATCCGCTTCCCAGGCGCACCGTCTGCGCACGCCTTGCAAGTCGCGGGCTCGGGAGCAATTAACCCCTAACAAGTGGCGCACCTGTCGCCGAGTGCGGCGCGCAGCTCCGCGTCGTCGTCCGGCGCCTCCTCGCGCGGGAGAAGATTCTGCCGCGCAATACAAAACCCCCCGCACTTGAGAAGATTGACGCGCTGGAAACTTCAGACCGCGAGCCGGGGATTTGACGTCCTGGATTCTCTCGAACAACCTACGATCTTCCTGGGTGACCGGGGCCAATCGCGAGATGGCGAAAAAAACCCGGGACCCGCAACCGAGAGCAATTCCAATGTCTCCACGCTGCTCAAGCTCCGGGAGGTTCGCGACCCCGGCAGGCTCGTCCATACACAACTTATCAAAAAAAACCAAATGGCCGCAATTCGAAATCAGACGTGCGATTGAATCTGGGAAAATTTGGAGACGCGCGGCCGTCGCGGCCACGGCGACATGCTCGGCCCGCGTCGCGGCGCTCATGGCGCACCGCTGGCGCCCAAGGCCGCCGCGGCACAAATCTGCGCGCGCGCCCTCCCCCTGTGACCGATGCCACTGCTCAGCTCTCGGGCAACTGGTGGGGCGCCGCGGCAAGCCCCGCTCAGCGCGAGCGCCCACGCGGCGGCAATGCACTTCGAACCGCCCTTGGAATGCGCATCCCCAATCTGGCCGCACTTCCTTGATCGCAGAATCGACGGCAAACGCCTGGTAAGCCTCGATCACCGCGGGGCCTGCCCGGTCTGGCACGGGGCGCACGAAGGCGCGATCGGCGGCTTCATGTCGCAGCGCAGGCAAATACTTGAACCCGGAGATATCCGACAGCGCCTGCCCAATTAGATCAACGCACATAATACCACCATAAGCGGTCTCACGCACGGAACTGACGGCGCGCCGCGCCGGGGTCAGCGAGATCCTCGCAAGCTTGCAAGACTCGTGATCTGGGCGCACGGGGAGATGCACAAGCATGCGTTGCAGGATGCGAGGCATATCCAGAGATGCCCACGCCCTGCGGCCACCCTGCTTGAAGCCCTCGATCGGCTTGCAGGCTACTGCGGCCGTCACACGAGTGTCGCCTGATAATACAACCAACAAGCCCATGAAGTGCACGCGCTTGAAATGGGTGCCCTTGCATTGCGGCTTGGTCATCAAGTGCCGCCGATTCTCGCTGGCTTCCACGCGATTACAAGGCCCCAGGAATATGCAGGACATCATGCACGAAGTGGACGCTGACACGATGGGCTTTCCACGAATACCCCATGGCCTCGCTTCGACCACCGGCGAAAACGCGCTCGGCCACCTCGGCGCCGCCGCGCAGCAGCGCGAGGATCGCGGCACTGTCGGACGCGAACACGAACTCACGCACAAACGTCTGCGGCAGTTCCAACCGTCTCAACGCGACCGATGCTGCTGCAACCTCAGCATCTCCAGCGGAGATACCAGATGATTTCATTTTACAGCAAACCAAGGCAGGGAGGGCTTTGGCACCGTGCTGCCCCTTTGTAAAGCTCAGCGCGACCGAATTGGATTTGCTGGTTCCCCTGTCCCAAGCGCGATCAAAGCCCGCGAAAGTCTCTGGGGTCAAGTGCCTGATGTCCCTCGTCGCCGGCGAGAACCAAGGCAACGCTGGGGCGCGCGTCGGGGCGAGGCGCGATGCCGGCGACGGCTGCGTCGCACAGCGCTTACCAACGTGCAACGTAACATCCTAGAGCTGGCAATCTGGCAGCAAGTTCAGACCGAGTGCCGCGCGTCAAATACACGAGCATGCCAATCAAACGAGCTGCCAACTACATGCGCACCCCCCCTGGTCAGCACTGTCGCCAATACCCAATGCACATATAGAGTCACGACATGGCGCCTGCTTCTTGCGCGGCGCAAGACAGGGGCTCACCTCGAGGAAGTACTTCAGGCTGTGAGAGAGAGAGAGAGAGAGAGAGAGAGAGAGAGAGAGAGAGAGAGAGAGAAGAGAGAGAGAGAGAGAGAGAGAGAGAGAGAGAGAGAGAGAGAGAGAGAGAGAGAGAGAGCGCGCGCGGGCGCTTGCCTCGGGAACATTCGGCGGCGCGTTTCGATACGGGGGGGCTGCCCCCCACCCACCCACGTCCGGCGCCGTCGATCAGAACCAGGGGCGCCCCCCCCAATCCCCCCCCCCGCGCCGGCGCCGGCGCCGGCGCTGGCGGCGGCCAGCGGCGCCGACGGCGGGGACGCAGCGACGATGACCAGAGAGGGCCCAGAGGCCGCAGAGGGAACGCGCAAATCGCCACATCGAACCCTCGCATGCCTCGCATGCTCCTCAGACGCCCCCGAGACCCTTCTGACGAGACCTCAAGAGACACCCATTGGAACTCTGACCCGTTGTTATGAAAGCGGCGGGAAGAGCCGAACGCCACGCCACCGCCGCCACCACCGCAGACCACCGCGCCACCGCCACCACCGCCACCACCACAACCACCGCAACGCCCACCACAACCCACCATCACCACCACCACCACCATCACCACATACCACCTCGCCATAACCACCACAACGCCACCAGCACCAGCGCCACCACAGCCCACACCAACTCAGCACAACCACCACCACCAAACCACCACACCATTACCACCACCATCACCACCACCGCCACAAGCACCACCATCACCACAACCCACCACCAAGACCACCACCCTTACCACCACCACCACCAACCGCCACCACCAGCACCGCCACCACCCACCACCCACCACCCGCACCACTACCAGCAGCACAACCACCACCACCAACACCACAGCCCACCACCACCACGCCACCACCACCACCGCCACCACCACCACCGCCACCACCACGACCATGACCATCACCACCTCAACCCACCACCACCACAACCACCACCACCACAGCCACCACCACCACCACCACCACCACCACCGCAACAGCTCACCACCACCACCACCACCACAACCACCACCACCAATACAACAATCCACCACCACTACCACCACCGTCACCACCATCTACCACGCCACCACCATCGCCACAACCACCGCAACTACTACCAGCAGCACAACCCACCACCACCACCACCACCACAAACCACCTCCCCACCACCACCACCACCGCCACAACCACCACCACCAGCACCCCCGCCGCCGGCGCCGGCCGCCGCCGACGCCGGCGCCGGCCCGAGGAGAAGGAGGGCGGGGGGCGGTTCGAACCCCCCCCCCTTCCATCCAGGGGGGGGGGGGCCGGTTCCACCCCCCGTCCAGGCGACCGCAGAACGCGCTCCTCTGGGCGCGACGAACGCACTTGTGCTGCGACAGAGCACCAGAGCACATGCGCGACGCAAGTGGCCCACTAGCTCGCTCAGGTCGATGTCGATGCCTAAGACATGGTGCGCAACAGCAAGCTCGTCCACGATCAGCGTCTGCGACTCGTCGTTCTCTACCGCGACCCCTGGGAGCGGCGCTTCGCGAGTGTCCGACCACCGAGGGGCGCGGCCCCCATCCCCCATGGCCCGGGCAACGCAGGCGGCTTGGGCCACGTTGTGAGGTGGGCAAAACATACCGCTGAGCTGGATGCACTCACCCTGGCGCTTGCTGTCCGCGGCGCAGCGGTGGCCGCCGAACGAAACCCTGGTCCGCGCATACCTCCTGGCGCGAGGCTCGGACCCCAGTTACAACCACAGAGCTATTATTGAGTGGCGGGCGGCACTCTGCGACGTCATATGGGAAGCAGTGGCCGCCCAGCTCGCGCGCCCTGGTTGACGCTGCCCAGAACGGGCGATCAGCCTCGACGCGCGCACTCAGCGGAACACCATCCTCTGTCGCCAGGACGGGGTTTTCGAAGTCATGCCATGACCGAGAAGTCCAACTTCAAATCCTTGATCGATTTCCCTAGGCCAGCAGCCCAAGGCGCCCCGGGGGGCAAAATAGGAATTCAGAGATCCCACCTGCGAGTCGTCGATCGACGCGTCGCCCATTGCAAAGGCGGACTCGCCGGCAGCCGCGGCAGCCTCCACGGCGGCAGGGGGCGGATGACTGGCCTCGCCAACCATGCCCGCGAAGCGAGACTCTGGCCCAGAATCACAAACATATCGGTAGACTGCAATGCTGCTGGCGCGCGCTCGCGCCCGCGCGCCTTCCAGACGGCGGCCCAAGCAGCCAGGCGCCGCCGAGACTCGGCGACCTGGCCGTCGATCAGAGCCGACGCGGACGTCGGCGACGCAGAAGACGAAGATGCACGGCCCTGCCACGGAGGGGGCAATAAAGGCAGCGCCTCCTGAAGCAGCCAACGCAGAAGCGCCAGGGTCAACAATAACTAAGCGCCCCCGCCTGCGCATTGGGCCGGGGTGGCCTGCGCTCGGGGCTCTGCGGATCGCGGAAGCAATCCCTCGCGAGGTGTTCCTGTTCTCGCCTCGGGTGCAAGAATGCGTCAAGTGCCAACATTTTTCCTTTGAGTGCCCCAGTTTGTGGCGCCGAAGGCATACTTAGTCACTCTTGCCTGAAATTTTCGGGGGTGCATTTGGGTTGGTGGCCTTGCTTGGACCCGCTGCTGCCTTTACCTCCGGTGGCCCGGCAGCGGCGGCTGCCCTGCGTTCGACGCAGATTCGCTCACCATCATGCATCAAATGGTGGGTTCCAATGTCCGGCATCAAATCGCGCGCCGCGAACGCGGAAGCAAGTCTACGGTTGGATTCGAATAAAGACCGACGAATGAACAAGATACAGGCATCAATCGGCATCCCAGGGCTACCCCGGAGCTCCGTCAAGATGTTCTCAGGTTTGGCGAGCGTTGCTTCTGACTGCCCGACGTTGCGCGCGGGCGCGGCCATCCCGCGAAGAGCCACCGCGGCAATTCGACGACGCCGGGACCTTGATGAAGTTTGTCGCCGTCAACGAGACGCAAAGCTTGTCGCCCGCAGCCGGGTTGGCATAGCTGGCAAATGGCGCCGAGAATCCCACGCGCTGAAGAACTCGGCGTCGATGGATGCCACTGCCGGGGGCCTCTCCGTGAACAGCACGTCGTCACTGACGCGCGGCTCGGCCACGTCGCCCATGAAAGGGCCCACCCAGTGAGGCACCGAAGAAGCCGCGAGCGCATTGGCATGGCCGCTGTAGCGAAATTGGTATAACCAAAATGGCTTGGCAAAGAAAGAATGACAACTCTGTCCGCTTCCCGTCTGACAGCGCTCGGTGGCTGACCAGCAGCGGGCGCGGCCATTACGGTTACAGCCTCAAGAAGCTCCATCATCACGTCCACAGGCATCGATGCAGGAGCCTGTTGCTCCGCGGTCTGGCGCGGCTGCTGCTGCTGCTGCTGTTGCTGCTGCTGCTGCTGCTGCTGCTGCTGCTCGTCTCGCTCGGAAGCAACCCCGGGATCCTCCGGGCGGCCCTTGGGCCGCGTATATCGGAGCATCGCCAGGCTCTGCCCCCGCTGTTTCGGCTGCAATGTTCGCCGCATCGGCGCATTGAAGAGGTTGTTGAAGTATCTCCGGCGTCAAAACCACCGCGGGTGCTTGTGAAGGTGTTCGGGCCGGTGGCGCGTAGAACGGCGCGGCATCCTGCGGCACTGGCAGTGGCGGGTGGGAAGGAATCCGATCAGGTAGCATTGGGTTGAGCAGACTCGACGCCGCAATCAATGCTGCCCCCACGCCGCGCGCCGCGCTGGCCGATGCACCAACAACTGCTGAACCAACACCTCCTGCACCCCGTGCTACCTCAAACGATGTACCGGCTACCGCCGCACAAACGCCTGCGACGCCATCTGCCGCACCGCGTAAAATGTCGCCAGCGTGAGGTCAAGCAGGCTGGTAAAGATGCGGCGCCGACATCCCGGCACCAGGGGCATCGCAGCATACGTTGCGGCTTCTAGCTGCGGATGAGCACCTGCCCAGGCGGGTGGCTGCGGGCGTTGCTGAGGTGGCGGCGGAGGCAGGCTGAGCTGCAGACCAGGAGGCAGGCCGCGCAAGCCCTGGGGGGGTCCAGGCAGAGCCAACTGCGGTGCACGGGGCAATGCTGTCATGCCCAACGGCTGCTGTGGAGAAGCGCTTGGCTGAGCGTTCTGAACTGCGCGTTGCGCCAGGTACCAATCCAGCGCCTGGTCTGCGGTCAAACTCGCAGGCGGTCCAAGTGCGGGATACTTGGGTTCAGAACCTGTGCTTGGGGTCATAGATGTCGAAGGTTCCGTGAACCCGTCCATTGGACCTGCTCTGAAGCATCCAAAACAGCACCCTCAACCCAAGCCTCCCCTGCAACTGCTTTCAAATGTTTGATGGCGATGTCGACTGGTACTGGGTGTGGGTCGCCCCCTTCGCAGGGTATGTGGAGCTTATCGCAAAGCAGCGAATGAGCAGTCGTAGCAAACGTGTCTCGAAACGTGCGACTCCACTCTCGAACTTTTGGTTTGTTTTGGCATGCGAACCACTGCAATTAAGTCCGCCCAAGCCTTGAGCCAAATTGGCCAAGGACGCAATGTACAGCTGAGGCGTGGCCACACTCAGCCTACGAAAAGAGGTGTCGCCATGCTCACTTCCAGAGACGCTAACTCTACATTGCTTCTTTCGCTGGAAGACAATTGGAACTAACAAATCCTCTGGTCGGTTGGTCCACATCCTGGTGTTCACATTGTCCCCGGGAGGGCCCCGCAGAGGCCTTAAACATTGATGCACGCACGGACAACAATCCCACCTCATGGGATAAATGCTCCGCGGGAATGGGGAACCACTGGCATAACCTTTATGCGCGGACAACAATCCCACTTCATGGGATAAAGGCTCCGCGAGAATGAGGAACCACTGGAATTACCTGAATTGGATATGGCGCCCCAAACGCACGCGACATGATTTGCGCGTGACAGTGAAAACCATTAGCTACAAGATATACATAGATATGCCTGTCTGTCTGTTTGTATGGATGAATGGGTGGACGGACGGACGGACGGATGGATGTATGTATACATTGAATATATAGGTAAATTCGTGTCTGTGTGTTGTATGCACACCAGTCTTACTCTCATTACAGCAACTGCGGTGATAGCTCTGAGGACAGACGATTCTCCGCCGACGGCGACGGCGCCGAGGCGACAACTACAAGAGCACGATCTGTGGAAGATCGATAAACGCGAAGGGGCCTCGTGTCTCCTCCCTTCTCTCTAGGACGACCTGTCAGACTATCCCCAACCCAACCCCAAGACCCGATTTTCGGGCTGAGGGGGTACCCATCGGTCGGAAGAAGTAGATAGGAACATAAAGTAGGAAGGGGTTGGAAATAGATTGGGTTTCCGCCCGCTCCTTCAGGAAAAAAAACATTCGCTCATTAATTGAAGCAGGAAGGCGCCTAAAGTAGATTAGGATCTGGGAATCCAGAAATACCCACTTTCAACAACCTCCTCCCTCCTCTCGTAGCCCCCTCACGTTGGCTAACTCCTCACGCGCTTCGTGGCCTCATAGGGAACTCCACCGAAGGCCCAAGTGGGAAAGTTCGCATGGCGTCGCCGCCAAAGTTTGACACACCCCTCACACGCTTCGTGGCCCCATAGGGAGCTCCACCGAAGGTCCCAGTGGCGCCGTCCGCATGGCGGCGTCGCCCCATTTTGGCACACCTCTGACACGCTTCGTGCCCCCATAGGGAGCTCCACCAAAAGTCCCAATGGCGCAGTCCGTGTAGCGGTGCCGCCATTTTTGGCACACCCCTCACACGTTTCGTGGCCCCACAGGGAGCTCCACCTAAGGTCACAGTGGCGCAGTCCGCATGGCGGCGCCGCCCCATTTTGGCACCCCCCTCTCACGTTTCGTGGCCCCATAGGGAGCTCTAACCAAGGTCCCAGTGGCGCAGTCCGCATGGCGGCGCCGCCCCAGTTTGGCACCCCCCTCACACGCTTCGAGGGCCCATGGGGAGCTCCGCCCTGCTCCATGTCGGCACACTCTTCACACGCTTCGTGGCCCCGTAAGGAGATCCACCGAAGGCGACACTGACAACGACGGTATTCACAACTGCGTATGGTTGGGTTTCTCGCCAAGCTAATGGCAATGTTCCCGGACGCCGCCCACTACTGAGAATTGACGGCACATTGGAGCATTTTCGGGTTGGGCTGGGGTGGTTATGGTGGATGGTGACGAACGGCGCGGTTCTCCAAGGAACGATGCGCAAACTGCGGCCACTCCCATAGAGGGGCAAACATTAGTCTGGCGAAGGACCCAACCATATGCAGATGTGAGTACCACCGTTGTGTGCAACGTTTTCGGAGAAGCTCACTATAGGGCCACGAAGCGTGTAAGGGGAGTTGCAAAGACAGTGCGGCGGGCGCATGCGAAAACAACCGCTGGGGCAGGCGGTGGAATTCCCTATGGGTCCACGACGCGTGTGAGGGGTGTGCCGAAATAGGTGCGGTGGGCGCATGCGAACGTAGCCACTGGGGCCGTCGGTTGAGTAGCCACCATGCGGACTGCGCCACTGGGACCATAGGTGGAGCTCCCTATGGGGCCACGAAACGTATAAGGGGTGTGCCGAAATGGGGCGGCGCCGCCATGCGGACGGCGCCACTGGGACCTTAGGTAAAGCTCCCTATGGGGCCACGAAACGTGCGAGCGGTGTGCCGAAATGGGGCGGCGCCGCCATGCGGACGGCGCCACAGGGACCTGAGGTGGAGCTCCCCATGGGGCCACGAAACGTGAGGGTGTGCCGAAATGGGGCGGCGCCGCCATGCTGACTGCGCCACTGGAACCTTAGGCGGAGCTCCCTATGGGGGCACGAAACGTATGAGGGGTGTGCAACGATGGGGCGGCACCGCCATGCGGACTGCGCCACTGGGACCTTAGGTGGAGCTCCGTATGGGGCCACGAAACGTGTGAGGGGTGTGCCGAAATGGGGCGGCGTCGCAATGCGGACTGCGCCACTTTGACCCTCGCTGGAGCCCCCCATCGGGCCACGAAACGTGTGAGGGGTGTGCGGAAATGGGGCGGCGCTGCCATGCGGACGGGGCCGCTAGGACCTTGGGTGGAGCTCCCTATGGTGCCACGAAGCGTGTGAGGGGTGTGCCGAGAGGAAGCTGCGCCGCCACGCGGACGGCACCACTGGGACCTTGGGTGGAGCTCGCTGTGGGGCCACGAAACGTGTGAAGCGGCGCCGCCATGCGGACTGCGCCACTGGGACCTTAGGTGGAGCTCCATCTGGGGCCACGAATCGTGTGAGGGGTGTGCCAAAATGGGGCGGCGCCGCCATGCGGACTGGAACGGCGCCGCCATGCGGACTGCGCCACTGGAACCTGAGGTGGAGCTCCCTTTGCTTAGGGGACACGAAACGTGTGAGGGGTGTGCCGAAGTGGGGCAGCGCCGCCGTGCGGACGGCGAAACGAGTGAGGGGTGTGTCGAAAGGAAGCTGCGCCGCCACGCGGACTGCGCCACTGGGATCTTAGGCGGAGCTTCCTATGGGGCCACGAAACGTGTGAGGGGTGTGCCAAATTGGAACGGCGCCGCCATGCGGACTGCGCCACTGGGACCTTAGGTGGAGCTGTGGGGCCACGAAACGTGTGAGGGGTGTGCCGAAGTGGGGCGGCGCCGCAATGCGGACTGCGCCACTGGACCTGAGGTGGAGCTCCCGGAGCAGATCCAAGAAATCCGCGCGGAGCTTTAAACATTTATGTCTATGCCGATGTTTGACTTTCGATCACAAGAGGAGCTGAGCTTACTTCTCCTCCTCCACCGCCTCCTCCTCCTTCTGTGCTTTAATGACAGGGTCCTGAAGGATAGGAAGGGATCCAAGGGTAGATGTACATTATTTGTGGCACCTCGTCCTGAGGACCCCATCCCTCAGGACTCCATCTTTGGACCTCCTCCTCCTCCTCCTCCTCCTCCTCATCCTCCTCCTCCTCCTCCTGATACTCACCTGGGACCCCCTGCGCCCTCCACCCCTCCGCTTCCCTGCCCAACCCCGCGGGAGGGAGCAAACCTGGGTCAGCCCGGCTTTCTACAGGATCATGCACGATTGCGCAGGACCCCGCAAGATTCTGCGCACTAGCCTGGGTCAGTGCAGCCCTGGCTCTGCAGGATCCTGCAAGGTCCTGCGCTCTGGCCAGCCCCCGTGTGCACCAATCCCCGTCTATCCTTCGGCGGTGGACAAACCTCCCTTTAGTAAACCTCCCTTTTGTGAAAACTGCCTGGGACCGAAACCGACGGACCTGGACCCGCAAAAATGACGGCCGCGACGCCTTCTCGCGAACCGAAAACGGCCAATTCCTTAATCGACGTGTCAGGGTAGGAGGTCTGTCCATCCCCCGACTACTGCAGCTCGAGGAGGGTACCCCCGGGCCCCAGCCCGCCTCCCTGCGATCGACGCTCTGGCCGACCCCCGTGTGCACTGACCCCCGACTATTGCAGCTCGAGGAGGGCATCCCCCGGCCCCAGCGCCCGCCTCCGTCTGATCGGGCTGCGCCGGCATTTCCTGCGAGACCCGGGGCACGAGGCGCGGCCGCGCGAGCCGAGGCAGGATGAGGGGCGACTCTGCTAATGCTCCAGTTCCTGCTCCTGCTCCTGCTCCTCTTCGTCCTCCTCCTCCTCCTCCTCCTCCTCCTCCTCCTCCTCCTTCTCCACTTCCTCCCCATCCACTTCCTCCCCCTCCCTCCTCTCCATCCGACAGATCGGGAAGGCCAAGGCCCAGAGAGGCGGCCCCGGCCGCGGCGCCGGTCGATCGAAGATCGACGATCGGAGCATCGAGGCCCAACCCAGGATCGAGGACCGAGGAGTGGCGATCCAATGCAGCTCGCTCTTCGCTGCTCGACCCTCGGCAGCGACGGCGACGACGCCCTCATACCTCGTGTCTCCCGACGTGTCCGCAGCAGGAACGCGAGGGTCGGGGCGAAGGATTGCAAAAAAACCCAGGATTGCAAAAAAACGAAGGATTGCAAAAAAAACCCTCAGGGTTCGTTCAAGCGAAGGGTTTTTTTGCAATCCTCAGATCAGGAGCAAGAGCATTGAGGAGGATCGCCAGAAGTAGTCCGACTCCAAGGCCCACGTGTACGCCTCCATCGCCAGGAGTCCAGACACAGGTCCCGCTCACGACGAAAAGTCCAAGCTTCCCAGCCATGCGCCTGGCGACGCTCCAGGGGCGTAGCCCGAGAAAACTGAGACTCAACCGCCGCACTCCGCCATGCACACGACAGCTTATCCAGGCGCAGCGAAAGTGGCCCACCCGAGCCCGAATTCACGATGGACAGTGGTCCACAACGACGCTTCCGCCACTCGAGAGTCATGCGTAGTTCTGCCTTGATGTCATCGCACCGCCAGCCCATTGACGAATTTAGCCGTCGCCTCCTGGTCGCAGCAGATGACTGCCGCGAAAAATCTTCTCCACAAACTCGTGCCTCGGCCTGGCGATCCGAAGGTTGTTTCATGCTAGCCTTCGCTGTGGTCTCAAAAACGTCCAATATGAACCACACCTCGCGGAATGCGTTGCCCGCTTTGGTACTCGACACTGGGATAGTCGCCATCATGCTGGCCTTGCGGAGGTCGCGGATCTGACCCTGGCTCCACATGTCCTTCC
>CAUYUJ010016327.1:61800-71800 GCA_963575745.1 Prorocentrum cordatum | reverse complement strand
TTTGCGACGCAGCTCGGCCCACTGACGGATGGACAGCCGCGCCCTTCTTGGCAAAGGCGTCGGCGGCGGCGTTGGCCCTGCGTTCCCAGAAGGTGGAGCGGCCACGCCACGCGTCAGATTCCGAGACATGAGCCTTGGCCTTGTGCACCGTGAGGCCATCCTCGAAAGCCGCATGAAACCGACTCCACATGTGCGCTTGGCCACAGCTGGCCGACAAGGCCCTGGCGCGGCCCCTTGCCGCCGAGACTGCGCCCGCGCAATCTACCCAAACAGCTTCAACATTAAAGGCCACCAAGGGCAGCCTACACCTAGCATAGTCCTGTCCATCCCGAGCGAGCTGGAGAGGGGCCGAGCCCCACGGCACGGGGCCGTAGGCGGCGGCGATGGCGTTCCCCAAGAAGTCCACCATCACCGCGGCCCAGCGCGCCTGAGCATAGCATCGGACGGATGCAAGGCCGACCCATCGGTGAAAAGCCTTCCCGAGAGCAGGCCGTCGGCGGGGCGTTGAAACCAGCGGATATCGCAGGCCTCCGATCGGAGAGCAGGAGGAATGAGCTCACGGGGGAAGGGAAATATGCCGCAGGCAAAAGATTCACCTGACATACCCAGTTCGCGCACAAACCCCGCTGCAGCTCTGCACTGAGAAGAAAGAAAAGTCCGTCGATCCTCCTCCCACGCCGAGCGCCCAAGCCGTCGGTGATACAACGCGCCCTCTCCTGCCCGGCACAGATGGCAGACTTGGGGGCCCACCATGCCGCGACGGAACAAACGATGCCGCGTCCGACTGGTGCCCGACAACGCCGCTCTTAGGCTGCGTTGCTGCGCCTTGCCCCAGGTTGGGGTTTTGTTGCCTAGCAGCCAGTCTATGGAACGCCAAACCACAGGCCTGGCCAAGTCAGCTGTCGTCGCCCTCGCGCCAAGGGCTCGGTAGTCCGACATCTGACGAGAGGCTGCACTAGCGAGGCTGGCCACGGCGGACGGCGCAAGCCAGGGGAGATCAGTCTTCTCGCCAGTGGCCAAGGCGACAGAACGCGCCGAATGTGCTATCCAGCCAAGGTCACCACAAGCGAGGGCGAAGACATGAACGGGCGACGTGACACGACTCCAAGGACGCTTGGCTTGGGCTAGCACACGCACGGCATCCTCAAAAACTGTTTGCAGCATGGACAGCTTGGGGGTGCCGTCCCAGACTGCACGGGCCCACTGAAAAACAAGTTGCTGGAAATAGGCATGCATCGAGTCAATGCTGCGACCCAGTTCGAAAGAGCTCAACTTGAGACCTACCGAGACTCCTCTCTTAAACGGGGCCAGCGAAAGCAGGGCCTGGCTACGGGGCCTGCGGAGGAAAAACCACGGAAGCCCTCGAACCGCACAGCCCCAAAGAGCACTGGCCTGAGGCCCCGACCTGTAGACATGGCCAATCGAGGCCCCAGCTTTCCTAAGCCCACGGAGCCTGCAAGAGCGCTCCACACCAACAGAAACCCTCTTGGAGGCCACAAGGGCAAGACGATTTGGGCCAACCTGCCAAGCAGTCCCAAGACTCCGTATCACTCCTCTGCGCTGAAAGGCCCTCTGCCAGCCACTCAGGAGCCTCATAGCCGCATTTTTTGTCGAGACAAGGAACTTGGACTTCTTCTCGGACAGCACCAGCCGCAACGACTTCAGCCCCTCGATGAACCTGCTCCCAGCTGCGCCCAACTCCAAAATGACGTGGGAGCTGGTGCCGATGGCCTGGGGGCTGATATCATCGATGGCACTCCGGACTTCAACCGATGGGTGCTGCACTGCGATGTTGGCCAGCATGCGGTAGACCAGCACGCGTGCCAAAGTGGTGGCCAGTGAGCACCCTGCCAAAATAACGCCAGACACGGGTAGCACAGACGAACAACAGCCATTGTAGCTGATGACGCGAGGCCCAGCATACAGCGCGCACGCCGCTCTGAGCAAACGTAGGGGGAACTCCGTGGCAGCTCCTTCTTCAAATAGGATCGAATGACAAACGCGCTCGTAGAACTTCTCCAAATCCGTTGCAAGAGTCGCCGCTTCGAGCTGTCTTGCTCTCGCATCGTGAACCATAACCTGATGCACCCATCCAGCTCGGTCGCACTCTTTATCTTTCTGGCCCCAGAAAACGGGCGAGGAATGGACCTCTCCCCACTCCAGGGCCAGGTCACGACGGACCTTGCCCCGCACCCTCAGCGTCGAACCGACGAGCGCAATAGGTCGAACTCCTGAGCCGTCGGGCTTGGGAAGAAAAACAATCACTGTCGGCCATCGTGGCGAGAGTGACGGAGCCGCCTCCCGCCCCATGATGATGTCGATGAGGCGCTCGACGTAGTCATCGTCCAGCATGTCAAACGACCGCGGGTTGAGACAATCCACACCAAGACCCACAGCGGCCTTGAACGAGCGCAGTGCAGCGCGCACACGTGCGACTGAAAGGCCTCTCCAGCTGTGCTAATCCGCCCTGCTCCCACTGCGACTGGCTGAGTCTCTCCCTGGCATCGTCCCAGAACTCGGCCCAGGCATCGGCCATGCGCTGAACCGCTTGTTCCCCGTGTAGCGGCCGACCCTCCTGAGCAACTGGCCCAGCGGCGCGGGCAACATTCTTGATGAAACGATGAGCCGCCCGACCGCCTTTCTTTACTGACGCCTGAGCCCACTCTCCCCACTGCTGGAGTTCCGACTGAGCCGCCATGCGCCGAGGCCGCCTGTGCGGCGAGATCTACGCACTCACGCAAGATGTCGAAGTCGTCACCGCCCGCAAAGAGCGCCTCACGAATCGCATGGTAATCGATGCTGCATGACTCAACCCTAACCAGCGCCGCCAGATCGATCGCGCCCAGCTGCTCGGCTATCTGATCGAGGACGGCAGCCGGGCCCTGGTGCGCCGCACCTGGCAGCCCAGCCCGATCCGGCCCCTCCTGCAGGGAGCCGTCGAGAGCATCCCCCCTCGCGGCTCGGGCCGACGGCCGAACCTGCCTGGGAGGGGCGACCCCCTGGCCGCTGCCCACTTGCCCCACCTGCCGGCCCGCTGCCCCCGCGCTGCCGTCGCACGGGCGGAGCTGCGGCAGCTGGCCGAAGGACGTGGCCTGCGCGCAGTCCGGGAGGCAGAAGCGCATCTGCCCGAACGCCTGCCGCTCCGCCGCCGCGCTGTCGCGGGCGAGGCCCGCAGCAGCATCCGCCGACGCGGCGCGCAGCAGCCCCTGAGCCCTACGCAGCAGCGCTGCATGCGAACGCCATGTAGCCATCGTCGAACCAGCGCCACTGTGCTTGGGCCTCTTGAGCGAATCTGCCAGCTGAAAGCGCCTCAGGCCGAATCCAGCCGCCCGACCTGTGCACGCAGCCCTGCCCCGGCCAACCAAATCGAATAGCGCACAGCCCCTCTCCAACGTCGGCAAACCATTCGCCCCAAGACGCCTCCAAAACACCCTCAACAGCAACCGAGTCACCAGCTTGCCACGACTAGGACCCGCACGAGGTTGCTGAGGGCATCCTGTCGGCAGCTCCGCGGGGAAGACCTCCCATGTCTGTCGCGCGTGGATGGGCAGACTGAGGGGCGGGCCCCTGAGATGCATCGCAACGGCGACATGAGGCGAGGAAGGCGATCCATACAACGCTCGTACATCATTGACGCATGCCTCTAACCCCTGGCTGACAATGAAATCATCCAGTCTGCTCCCAGCCGAAGTCGCGAACTAGCTGGGCCCTGGCGGGGCCACGAGAGTAGCATGCAATAATTCCACCCAGTTGCGCATCCTGGCATCTGCAGGCAACGTGTTAAACGCACCAGCAATGATCCAGGGCGAGCGCATCCGTCGAAGAGCCGTGCCGAGCTCCTGCATCATACCCCAAAAGGCTGAGGGGTTGACCTGCTAAACGTGTCCGCACAGCGAAGCCAGATAAAGCCCTCTCGGGAAGATCACGTTAGCCTTCAGGACCTTCAGTCGCGGGTGAAAGTTGCTGGAAATGCCCATAAACTGGAGCCCAACGCCGACGAACGCGATGTGCGAAGCAACAGCTGTCACCACTCCAGCCGACATTTCTGCCGCGCCTCCACCAGTGACCGCTGCTCTTCCGAATGCTCCATGATAACCACGAGTAGTGAGCCACCTGCGCCGACGAGATACGAGCTGAATCCGCCGGCCTGTGCTCCTGACCGAGCACGACGCGCGGACGCGACGAGCCGCCCCAGGCACGTTGCCAGTCAAGGCCGCACTGCCAGGACTTCCACGAGTTTGCACTGAGGGACCAGAACTTCCAAACCTGATCTGCACGATTCATCTTGCTAAAGCCGCCGACGCTTGAGACCGAGTGCCTCAGCTGCAGCGGCCACCTTGCGCTTGCAGGCCTCCTGGTCTTCGGGCTTGGCTGCCCGCAGCTCCCCTGTGGCCTCGCGCAGCGCATCCGCCTTGGCCGCGTAGTCGCTGGCCGACAACTCGTCCATGTCGACGTCGTCGTCACCCGCTGGCTGAGCGACGTGGTCCTCGCCGTCACCTGCGGAGCCACCTGCGCCGCCGCGAAGCCCTTCTGCCCGAGCAGGAGCAGGAGCAGGAGCACGAAGCAGGTCCAGCAAGACTTGAGCCTGGCCGTCGGCCCCGAACGAGTTGTAGCAATTCTGGAACTCTTCCCCCTTGGCCTGGACCGCAGCGGGGTCGAGCTCGAACGAGAAGGTGGGCGCCTCACCAGGCGGCCCCACACCTGGGCCACCGCTGGCCTGGGCGAGGGTGTCATGTGTTTGCTTCTGCAAGTTCCGCAACTTGACCTCCGCCTCCTGCAGCTGAGCCGTGCAAGCAGCGATGTCCTCGTCGAACTTGAGCTGGACCTTGCGAAGCTCTTCCTGCTTCTTCTTGATCTTATCCCGAAGTCCGTCCGCCGCAGACTTGGCCTTCGAGACCTTCTGATGCAACGTGAGATGCTGGAGCTCGGACGGCCTGGCCTGGTGCAGCTTGTTCTGCAGCCTCGCCACCTCCTCCTTGGCGAAGGCCTGCGCAGCCTCCGAGTTGGCGCTGCAGGCCGCAACTTTGCGCCACGCCTCCAGACTCTGCCTGGCCTCCTCCAGCTCCTTGTTGCCGTTGTCCGCGGGCTCCGACGCCGACGGCGGAGCGGGCCCCGAACCCTTCGCGCTGTCGAAGCCCTTCGCCCCCTGCAGCTGCACGAGCTTCTTCTGGATGTCCGCCAGCGCCTTGGCAGGGCCCTTGTCCGCTGCCGTCGCGCCCGAGCCAGCGCCGCTGCCGCCGCCCCGCGGTCAGGGCTTGCCGCCGCCAGCGCCGCCAGCCGAGGAAGCCCCGCCTGCGACCGCGTGCTCATGCGCACGGCGGGCTGCCGCCGAAATGCGCTCAGGCGCCTTGGAGCCACAACGGCACACGACCCGGGACGCCCAATTGCCGTCTCGGGCCGCAGCGTCCACATCCCCAAGTCGGGAGCCGAGGCCCCAAGAGAACTTCCTTGCGAGCATGACTCCCCATCACAAGCGTAGAAGGACGCAAAAGATGGGAACAGCCCCCAGTTCGGTGCCTGGACGATACTGGGGAACGAGAAGCGATGAAAAGAGCTGGGGCCGTGAATCCCCCCTTTTGGCCACAATCCTGAGCAATGCCTCCGGACTTGAGCCAAAATGGCTACGGACCAAGAGGACCCTGAGAAGCCAAAAGACAACCGAAGAGGGTCCCGAACCGTCGAACGATCGGTCCAAGACGCCCAAGGTGGCCGCCAGGTGGGATCCCAAGACGCCCCAAAACTGCCCCCTAGAGGCCCCCGAGAGCGCTCCCAAGAGACCCGGAGAGGCATCCATGAGGATTCTGACCCGCAACCCAGGCACGGTGGCGGGATAGGCGAAAGGCCATTGAGTTGATGGACGATGAAACCTGCATGGTGGAACCAGGAGTGGGTGAAACAACGATTACGCGGATGCGGCCACCTGGCCACGGCCTGGCGCAGACAGAGATGCTGGAGGCACAATGACGACGACGACGACGACGACGACGACGACGATTCGAGGAACGGCGATCGCTCGCCCGCGCCGCGGCTCCCGCGAGCGACCGACGATCGACGATCGAGGATCGGCAATTTAAGATCGAGATGCCTGGGGCGCACCAGGCACTTATTGGTGCCACAGAGGGCCTCCAAACATCCCAGGAGGCATGCAGGGCGCCATCATTGTCACCGTTGATGTGGTCGCTCCGTCGTCATAGTCGCCATGGTCGCCGCGGTCGTCGTCGTCGTCGTCGTCGTCGTCGTCGTCGTCGTCGTCGTCTTCGTCGTCGTTGTCCTCATCGTCCTCGTCCTCGTCCTCGTCCTCGTGGGCGGAAACCACGTTCTAGTCGTCCTCATCATCCTACTTGCCGTCGCCGTCGTCATCGTCATCCTCTTGGTCTTCGTCGCCGTCCCCGTCGGCGTCTCCGAAGTTCTCGTCCTCGTCGTCGTGGTCGTCGTGGTCCTCGTCGCCACCGCCATCATCGTCCGCGTCGTCACCATCGTCGCCGTCCTCGTCCTCATCCTCCTCATCATCGCAATCCTTGCCGTCGTCGTCTGCACCGTCCTCATCCTCGTTGTCGTCTCGTCGTCGTCCTTGCCATCGTCGTCCCGCTCTTCGTCGTCCTTACCGTCGTCGTCCGCGTCGAAGCCGCCGTCGTCGTCGTCCTTCACCTCGTCGGCAACCGTGGTCGTCCGCATCTCCTCGTCCTCCTACGCACTTGTCGTCGCCGTCTTCGTCGCCCTACTCACTCCTCCGCCCCGTCCTCGTCGTCGTCACTGTCATCCTCGTCTTGATCATCGTCGTCGCCGTCGCCGTCGCCGTCGTCATCCTCATCGTCCTACTCCTCCTGGCGGTTCTTGTCGTCGTGGTCATCGTCGTCATCGTCGTCGTCGTCCTCGTCGTCGTTCTCGACTTCAGTCGATGTCGTCGTCCTAATCGTCGGCGTCGTCCTCGTTGTCGTCATCCTGGTCGTCCTCGACCTCGCCGTCCTTGTCATCGTGGTCGTTGCCGTCGGCATTGTCGTCGCAACCGCCATGGTCGTCGTCTTCGACATTGTCCTTGCTGTCATCGCCGCCCTCATCGTCCTCGTTCCTGCGACAAGATGCCCGTCCCGTCCCTGCCAGTGCCCACACTGCGGAATGTTATGCTGGCCATCTTCAGCATCTGGGGACTTACGCAGCCTCGAGCTCACCCCATATCACTAAGATTGTCAAGCGCAGGGCGAAGGCAATCTCAGGGATGTGCCCTCAGAAGCAAGAGGAATCCTCAAGATCGTCCTCGAGACAAGCTGACGCCAATCGTCGGGATGGGGGTGTGTTTCAAGCTCGTAGGGACTTTCTGCGCCCAGGCAAAGTGGCGAGACCTCCCAAGGGCGTCCATGCGGTGAGACAGTCACGGCGTCGGGGGTCCAGGTCCTCTCCCCGCCCCTCCACTCCTCCCTCCCCTCCCTTCCCCCAGTCCCTCATTCCCTCGGGCGCACGCTAACATGGATTAATGATCCGCGGATCTGGTGCGCGGCCGCCAATTACATGGACCAGGAGAAATACCTCCGACATATGCGACCAATGCCGCCTCAATTGGGGACAACGCGCGGTGATGTTGTATGGAAACGGCAAGCGTCGCTAATCCACGCGCCTTCATCCATGTTAGCGACACCTCGATCTCCCCGCCCAATTTCTTCCTCTTCCCCCTCCCTTCATCTCGCTTCTGTCCTTTCATCCCCTCTCCACATCGCCCTGCCCCTCGACGTGCCTCGAACCTCCCGCGCTCTGTTTCACTGGCCCTTGTTTCTCACCCCTTCGTGGGATCTGACGGTCCTTCTTGGGGAGGAGGTCTCCTGAGGTCTCCAAAAGGTCCCCAGGAACCCCGTGAAGCGTCCAGAGTCAAGAGGCCTCCCGAGGCGCCTGGAGGCAAAAGGTGAAGCAATAGCATCTAGGACATGGAGGGGAAGGAGGAGAGAGGGAGAGAAAGAAGGGACAAAGGGAGAGAGGGAGGAAAGGAAGAGAGAGAGAGAGGGAGGATGAAGGGGGGGAAGGGGTGGAGGGAGGGAGAGGAAGGGAGGGAGTGGAGGACAAGGGGGGAGAGGGGCGAGAGGGGGAGGAGCGGAGGGGAGCGGAGAGAGAGCCCCCCCCCCCACTCCTCCTCGCCCCTCCCCGACCCTGCTCGAGAAGGGCGTGGCCGCTCCCTCGGGGAGTCGACGTCGGCCAGACGGTAGCGCCCTTCCAGGCCGGCGTCGGCCTGCCGGCCGCCCGGGGGCAGAGCGGCCGAGGGGAAAGGCGAGCGCGAGGGGGGCGCACGGCCGAGGCGTCGGCACGGGAGCGCCCGCGGAGGGCCCGAGGAGGCCCGAGGCCCGAGGAGGAGGAGGAGGAGCCTCCTCCTCCTCCTCCTCCTCCTCCTCCTCCTCCTCCTCCTCCTCCGCAACCCCCTCCTCCTCCTCCTCCTCCTCCTCCTCCTCCACCCAGGCGTCGCCGAAAGCCCGAGGCCCCGTGGAGGCACGCCAAGCGAGGGCCGCTCCCAGGTGGAGGCCCCCAAAAAAACGACGAACCTCGGGGTGACCTCCGAGGCGAGGGCTCCCCTTGGTCGTCGTGTCGGCTGCATGTAGCAGCCGTCCAGCACTCGGAGTCGGCGCGGCCGATCGGCACGCGCGACGCCGCGCGCACACAAATGGAAACACTGATGCTTACCATCAGGCGCTGAATAACCAGTTTGCAAGTAACCCGACCGGGCATTTCGAGCTCTCGGCCCCTCAAGGCTCCCAGGAAGCCCCCAGAAACCCCCAAAAGCCTCCCAAGAGGCCCCGAGAGGCCAGTTTGCACTTCGGAATGATGCTTCATACGCCATCGCTAAGGTCACTCGGCGTGAACGCCGTTGAACATGTTGTGTCGCTTGGACAGAAAAGCTTGTATATGTCGCCCCGCACTCTTGGACACATGCCCCCCTTGCTTATGGTGCATTATAAAAGCCCACGAGCATCTTCACTCAATCTGGATCAGACCCATGCGGCCCGTGCGGGTGACATAAGTATGCGCGCGTTCAAGCAAAGGATGCGCTTCCAACAACTTCACTGTTATGTTGCAAGCCGCGGGCGTTGCTCTAAACATGCACGTGTGGTTGCACGCGAAAGCAGAAGGACTAATTCTAGAGAACCGCCCACGCTCGTTCCAGCGAGCACTCGTGCCGCAACGACCTTTCTGCCTGAGCAACCGCTCGCCACGCCCAGCCAGGTCAGAAAACAGAGAAACAACACTAGAGGCCTCCCAAATGGTGTCACAGCGAACGGAGTCGGAGGATCGCGGTGCATCGCCGTTGCATCGACGATGCATCGGCGACGTCGGCGATGCATCGGCGACGCCGGCGAGGGAGAACTCGAACTCCACATCATACTGTATCCCCGGTGCATCGGCGTTGCGGCTCGATCCACCGAACCGATTTGATCGGACTCCATTCGGGTGGCCCTAGAGGAACGGCACGAGCTTAGACGTTCGGAAATCCGCACCGGGTGTTGGTGGGGGCGGATGGTGAATTTGATCCGCAATACAAGCACCCCCTTTCTTCTGTGCGAAGAGACCCATTTTAGGAGGGCCAGAGAAATTAGGGATAAGGGTTTGTGTTCTGCAGACCTTTCGAAAGAAATCACGCACATGTGCGGGGACAAAAAAACAGAGGACATGAGTTAGGCCACAATTTCTGTCAGGGGGTATGTTATGCCTAATCAGAACTAGCCCACGCAGCTGGTCCTGACCTCGACTGTGCGCAGTTCCTGTAAGCACGCAGACGGGTACATACGTCCGTGCAAGTTTACCGATGGTATGGTCCGGGGGCGGGGCGGACCCCTCCTTCGCTGCCCCTGGAGGACCCAGGGGCCGAGGGCGCCCCAGAGGCCTGAAGCGTTGGGCCCCGAGCACATGGCCCCTCACAGCCTGCGCTCCAACGCAGGCAAGCAGACTCCTGGCGGCCAGGGAACGAGGGGGAGGAGGGGGAGGAGGGGGAGGAGGGGGAGGAGGAGGAGGAGGAGGAGGAGGG